>SJYA01011677.1:0-22373 GCA_006410615.1 Neotragus moschatus
ATAAGAATCTGCCTGCTTTTCCACTCTTCTGACATTCTCTGGAAAAAGTCAACTCAGGGAGTGTTTCAATACAAAATCCCCTCTGATGGCTTTCTAGCCTGCCTGCAGGACTCGTACAGCTGTGCATGTGTTTGAGGCCTCCCAACCCCGGGAGGCACAGGAAGCTTAAAACATCCTAGGAATGTAGGAGCTTCCAAGTAGTCAAAATTATTAGAATAGGACTGATAAAAGGTTTCATTTGTTGAGCCAATACTTGCTGCCAAATTTTCATATCTTTTATTTGTAAGANCCCTGACCAGCTGTATAGACCTGATAGCAAACGAGCCTATGTGAACCAATCAAATTGCCCCCACCCTAGATACACCCGTTTGTGGTTTTTGTGCTTAAAAGTGCTCTGTATCGACAGTTTGGGGTTCGTTCCTCCCTGGAGGTGACTGAACCACTGCGCGCAGGCTTAATAAATCCTCTTGCTGTTTGCATCGAATCCGAGTCTCGGTGATCTCTGGAGTGACCGGTCTTAGGAAAAGACCGCAAGGTCTAACAGAGTTAAGTACTTTCTTAGTTTTAACCCACTGCACCTTTGTTCTACAAAAATGTAACTTTAAGGTAATGCAGAGTAAAGAAAAAACACTTCTAGGGAAAAGGAGTTTTCTGGTTGATAGACAATTGTCCAGGAAGAGAGCCATAAAAATGTTAACAGGCCTCTTGGCCAGAAGATAATGTAAACCACCTGAGACCTTTTGTATATGGGAGGGTATGCAAAAAGAAAGCCTGATCTCAATGAGAGTCAGGACTGCCGCCCCTGCATAACTCTGCATATTCCATTATGTACAACTTGGGGTATATGGGTTGATTTTGAAAAATAGTTTTTGGAGTCTTGCACTGGGAGTCTTGCACCGATGCTGGGGTTCCCCCGTGTCTCTTCTTTACTCTAATTTCAGGCTGAATTCCCATCTGAGGTGTGGAGGTTCGCCATGTCTACTTACTTGTCCCGGCTGCTAAGATCCGTAAGAGAGAGAGCCCAGGGAGGGGCACTCTCCGATATTCAAACAGACTCCAGTGGCCCAATGTAGATGGTGCAAGCTCCTTGTCTGGAACTTTACTGGCTTTCCACGTAAACCAAGTTACTCAGCCTCTTTTCTCCATCTTAATTTTCCCATTATACTATTAATCTAATCTTATATTTCTAAATAAATAAGTTTTTTCTCGCCGACGCCGTCCACACTTCAAATTCCCTGGACCCACCGGGGCTGGACCCCGGCACTCAGCAAGGGCCACAGGACTGGAAAAGGTCATTTTTCATTTCAATCCCAAAACAACGCTAAAGAATGCTCAAACTACTGTATAACTGCACTCATTTCACAACCTAACAAGGTAATGCTGCAAATTCTTCAAGCGAGGCTTCAACAGTACACAAACCAAGAACTTCAGATGTTCAAGCTGGATTTTAAAAAGGCAGAGGAACTAGAGACCAAATTGCCAATATCCTTTAAACCACAGAAAAATGCAAGGGAATTCCAGCAAAGTATCTACTCTGTTTCATTCACTATGCTAAAACCTTTGACTGTGTGGATCACAATAAACTGCAGAAAATTCTTAAAGAGATGTGAATACTAGACCACTTTACCCGCCTCTTGAGAGGATCTGTATGCAGGTCAAGAAGCAACCGTTAGAACCAGGCATAGAACAACGAATTGGTTCCAAATTGGGACCGGAGTACACAAGGCTATATATTGTCACCCTGCTTATTTAACTTATATGCAGAGTACATCATGGGAAATGTCAGGCTAGATGAATCTCAAGCTGGAGTCAAGATTGCTGGGGGAAATATCAATAACCTCAGATATGCAGATGATACCACCTTAATGGCAGAAAGCAAAAAGGAACTAAAGAGCCTCTTGATGAAGGTGAAGAGGAGTGAAAAAGTTGGCTTAAAGCTCAACATTGAAAAAACCAAGATCATGGCATCTGGTCCCATCATTTCACTGAAAACAGAAGGGGAAAAAATGGAAACAGTGACAGACTTTATATTCTTGGGCTCCAAAATCACTGCAGACAGTGACTGCAGTCATGAAATTATTGAGTCTGCATCACAGATTAAAAAGACATGAGTTTGAGCAAACTCTGGGAGATAATGTAAACATGTAAGCCTGGCTTGCTGCAGTCCATGGGGGTCGCAAAGAGTTGGATACAACTTAGTGACTGAACAACAACCTGCCTAGAGGCCAGTCTGGATTTAATCCAGCTCTATAATGAATACTCTGATACCACATTTAAAAAGGAAAAAGGAGAAAAGAGAAATAATACATCTTGAGGAAGTCATTCTAATTGAAAGTAGTAATGAATTGTAACCATCTTTACTGTGAAAACTAGTTAAGTATATTTATATGTTGAGTGTTTAATACTGTCCTATAATTAGATTAATAATGACTCAAAAGTCAGTACCGATGCAATTTTTCCTAGAAGTTTCTGATGGTTACTTTTAAGTGTCACCTTGACTAGACCACAGGATGACCAAATATTTGAATAAACATTGTTCTGGGTGTGTCCCTGAGGGTGTAGCTGGGTGAGATTAACATTTGAATACACAGATCCAGTAAAAAGCCATGGTCCTCCTCAGTGTTGTTGGGCTGCAGTCAATCCACTGAAAGCCTGAATAGAAACAAATCTCCGATAAAAATAGATGAAAACAACTGAATGGGAAAGACAAGAGATCTCTTCAAGAAAATCAGAGATACTAAGGGAACATTTCATGCAAACATGGGCACAATAAATGACAGAAATGGGATGGACCTAACAGAAGCAGAAGATATTAAGAAGAGATGGCAAGAATACACAGAAGAACTGTACAAAAAGGATCTTCACAACCCGGATAATCACGATGGTGTGATCACTCATCTAGAGCCAGATATCCTGGAATGTGAAGTCAAGTGGGCCTTAGAAAGCATCACTACGAACAAAGCTAGTGGAGGTGATGGAATTCCAAATGAGCTACTTCAAATCCTGAAAGATGATGCTGTGAAAGTGCTGCACTCAATATGTCAGCAAATTTGGAAAACTCAGCAGTGGCCACAGGACTGGAAAAGGTCAGTTTTCATTCCAATCCCAAAGAAAGACAATGCCAAAGAATGCTCAAACTACTGCACAAGTGAACTCATCTCACATGCTAGTAAAGTAATGCTCAAACTTCTCCAAGCCAGGGTTCAGCAATATGTGAACCATGAACTTCCCGATGTTCAAGCTGGTTTTAGAAACGGCAGAGAAACCAGAGATCAAATTGCCAACATCCACTGGATCATGGAAAAAGCAAGAGAGTTCCAGAAAAACATCTACTTCTGCTTTATTGCCTATGCCAAAGCCTTTGACTGTGTGGATCACAATAAACTGGAAAATTCTGAAAGAGATGGGACTACCAGACTGCCTAACCTGCCTCTTTTGAAATCTGCATGCAGGTCAGGAAGCAACAGTTAGAACTGGACATGCAACAACAGACTGGTTCCAAACAGGAAAAGGAGTACATCAAGGCTGTATATTGTCACCCTGTTTATTTAACTTCTATGCAGAGTACATCATTGAGAAACGCTGGGCTGGAAGAAACACAAGCTGGAATCAAGATTGCTGGGAGAAATATCAATAACCTCAGATATGCAGATGACACCATCCTTATGGCAGAAAAGTGAAGAGGAGCTAAAAAGCCTCGTGATGAAAGTAAAAGAGGAAGAAGAGTGAAAAAGTTGGCTTAAAGCTCAACATTCAGAAAATGAAGATCATGGCATCCAGTCCCATCACTCCATGGGAAGTAGATGGAGAAACAGTGGAAACAGTGTCATNGATGTTCAAGCTGGTTTTAGAAAAGGCAGAGGAACCAGAGATCAAATTGCCAACATCCGCTGGATCATGGAAAAAGCAAGAGAGTTCCAGAAAAACATCTACTTCTGCTTTATTGCCTATGCCAAAGCCTTTGACTGTGTGGATCACAATAAACTGGAAAATTCTGAAAGAGATGGGACTACCAGACTGCCTAACCTGCCTCTTTTGAAATCTGCATGCAGGTCAGGAAGCAACAGTTAGAACTGGACATGCAACAACAGACTGGTTCCAAACAGGAAAAGGAGTACATCAAGGCTGTATATTGTCACCCTGTTTATTTAACTTCTATGCAGAGTACATCATTGAGAAACGCTGGGCTGGAAGAAACACAAGCTGGAATCAAGATTGCTGGGAGAAATATCAATAACCTCAGATATGCAGATGACACCATCCTTATGGCAGAAAGTGAAGAGGAGCTAAAAAGCCTCGTGATGAAAGTAAAAGAGGAAGGAGAGTGAAAAAGTTGGCTTAAAGCTCAACATTCAGAAAATGAAGATCATGGCATCCAGTCCCATCACTCCATGGGAAGTAGATGGAGAAACAGTGGAAACAGTGTCATACTTTATTTTTCAGGGCTCCAAAATCACTGTAGATGGTGACTGCAGCCATGAAATTAAGACGCTTACTCCTTGGAAGAGTTATGACCAACCTAGAGAGCACATTCAAAAGCAGAGATAATACTTTGCCGACTAAGATCTGTCTAGTCAAGACTATGGTTTTTCCAGTGGTCATGTATGGGTGTGAGAGTTGGACTGTGAAGAAGCTGCGATTCATGGGGTCGCAAAGAGTCGGACACGACTGAGCAACTGAACTGAACTGAACTGCCCTAGGACTCAGACTGGTACTGGAACTTACACCATCTGCTCTCCTGCTGGTAGACCATGCATCCTGGGACTTATCCTCCTAACCAGATGAGCCAATTCCTTTTACATACGGGCACACACGCACACACACACATGAAAAAATATAATAGGACAAATCTATTTATACCTGTATATATAATAGAATGAGCAAACACACACTAATGGTGCTGTTGCTCTGAAGAACCCACACGAACACAGAGTGAATAATGACAACATGAAAGTTTTTTAAAAATACTTAGATAAAATCTGTAATTTTTTTTTCTGCATGCTCAGCTGCCCAGTTGGGTCCAACTCTTGCAGCCCTAAGGACTGTAGTCTGCCAGGCTCTTCTGCCCATGGGATTATCCAAGCAAGAATATTGGAGTGGGTTGCCATTTCTTCCTCAAGAGGGTCTTCCCAATCCAGGGATCTAACCCAGATCTCTTGTGGCTCTGGCATAGGCAGGTAGATTCTTTACCATGAGAGAGTTCTTGAGTGTGCTTATACATGTAATAGTCATGACATGTGCTTTTTTTTAAAATCAATATAAATGTCCCAATTAATTGGAATTTTCTCATTTAAGTGCCAAAAGATTGCATTTAACTTAAATTTTTTCTGCAAAAAGTCCTTTGGAAATGCATTTCTTCATTTTTAAAACTATGCATACCAAGTATACCATAGACATTTCTTACTTCACATCAGCATTTTGCCCATGCACTAATGAACTGTATTGTAATGTGAGCATTATTCTCAGACTAGGGAATAGACTGGTGTCATTGGAAGAGTTCAAGTTCTGGGTAGAGACAATCCTTGGTTGTATGTCCAGACCCACCTTTGGGATTTAGGAAGTCACTTACTTCTGGAATGGCTCATTTTCCCTTCAGAATTATGGAAACAGCATTAGCCCTAAACTGTAGAGTGACTAGAAAATTTCAGACGGGGAAACAGTGGAAACAGTGTCAGACTTTATTTTTCTGGGCTCCAAAATCACTGCAGATGGTGATTGCAACCATGAAATCAAAAGACGCTTAATCCTTGGAAGAAAAGTTATGACCAACCTAGATAGCATATTCAAAAGCAGAGATACTACTTTGCCGACTAAGGTCTGTCTCGTCAAGGCTATGGTTTTTCCAGTGGTCATGTATGGATGTGAGAGTTGGACTATGAAGAAGGCTGAGCCCCGAAGAATTGATGCTTTTGAACTGTGGTGTTGGAGAAGACTCTTGAGAGTCCCTTTGACTGCAAGCAGATCCACAGTCCATTCTGAAGGAAACTGGCCCTGGAATTTCTTTGGAAGGAATGATGCTACAGCTGAAGCTCCAGTACTTTGGCCACCTCATGTGAAGAACTGACTCATTGGAAAAGACTCTGATGCTGGGAGGGATTGGGGGCAGGAGGAGAAGGGGACGACCGAGGATGAGATGGCTGGATGGTATCACTGACTCGATGGACGCGAGTCTAAGTGAACTCCGGGAGTTGGTGATGGACAGGGAGGCCTGGCGTGCTGCGATTCATGGGGTCGCAAAGAGTCAGAAACAACTGAGTGACTGAACTGAACTGAACTGATATAGACAATATGTAACACGTTACATGACATTATTAGCATCACAGTTTTCAATTACGTCTAATCTGAAAAAAAAGATGACCAAAATTAATCAATCAATCAATAAAACAGCTTTATTTTTTTTAATTTTTAGCTTTATTTTACTTTACAATACTGTATTGGTTTTGCCATACATTGACATGAATCTTTAAAAGCTCCTCTGATAAAGTAAAAATCTTTAGTAGCAACTATTATGATGATCATTTCAGCCCGATTAGAAACTTTTTTCCCTTCATGCAAATGTCTAAGTATCTTTTAAAAGGGCTGAATAGCTATAAATTCAAATTTATTAAAAGATCCTAACTTTACTAATTTTACTTTAACTAACGTATTAAAGATATTAACTTATTACATCTCAAAAGATTTTGGAAAAGTTTTATGTTTTAGAATAGTGACACAATTCATAAAGAGAATTTGTTTTAGAGGAAAAAAAATTAAACAAAAAAGTATAGTTTTAAAAATGTCCTAATAAGTTTCCAACTTTATCACCCAGACAATTTATATTTAATTTCTGTTAAAATAATAGCATCACAGAATATGAACATAATTTAACTTTATTTAGATAACAGATTAAGAAAGCAGTAAAGATTGAAATAGCGTTACTTCATGGAATGGTTTAGAGATTTCAAGGGCAGCTATGTAACTCATTTAACTATCACGCGTATGCAAGAAAAGTTATAAAGGTAATAAATAAGAAAACAGGAGCATTATTCCATACCTAGAATCTCTTTCCTTTTTGGGTGATTTTAAAGAATTGTAATGAAATCACTCTTTCTCTGAGTGCTATGTCCACGTATTACTGATAAACTGATCCCTTACATTCTATCTAAATTATGGGATAAAAGCTCTGAGTTCTCGGATGGTAACCCTACAATTTTGAAATAGAAAATAAATTTAGCAATATCTAGCTTAATTGCCCAGAGAAGGCGATGGCACCCCACTCCAGTACTCTTCCCTGGAAAATCCCATGGGCGGAGGAGCCTGGTAGGCTGCAGTCCATGGGGTCATGAAGCGTTGAGCGACACGACTGAGCGACTTCACTTTCACTTTTCACTTTCATGCATTGGAGAAGGAAATGGCAAACCACTCCAGTGTTCTTGCCTGGAGAATCCCAGGGACAGGGAGCCTGGTGGGCTGCCGTCTACTGGGTCGCACACAGTCAGACACAACTGAAGTGACTTAGCAGCAGCAGCNTTGCCGACTAAGGTCTGTCTCGTCAAGGCTATGGTTTTTCCAGTGGTCATGTATGGATGTGAGAGTTGGACTATGAAGAAGGCTGAGCACCGAAGAATTGATGCTTTTGAACTGTGGTGTTGGAGAAGACTCTTGAGAGTCCCTTTGACTGCAAGCAGATCCACAGTCCATTCTGAAGGAAACTGGCCCTGGAATTTCTTTGGAAGGAATGATGCTACAGCTGAAGCTCCAGTACTTTGGCCACCTCATGTGAAGAACTGACTCATTGGAAAAGACTCTGATGCTGGGAGGGATTGGGGGCAGGAGGAGAAGGGGACGACCGAGGATGAGATGGCTGGATGGTATCACTGACTCGATGGACTTGAGTCTGAGTCAACTCCGGGAGTTGGTGATGGACAGGGAGGCCTGGCGTGCTGCGATTCATGGGGTCGCAAAGAGTCAGAAACAACTGAGTGACTGAACTGAACTGAACTGATATAGACAATATGTAACACGTTACATGACATTATTAGCATCACAGTTTTCAATTACGTCTAATCTGAAAAAAAAGATGACCAAAATTAATCAATCAATCAATAAAACAGCTTTATTTTTTTTAATTTTTAGCTTTATTTTACTTTACAATACTGTATTGGTTTTGCCATACATTGACATGAATCTTTAAAAGCTCCTCTGATAAAGTAAAAATCTTTAGTAGCAACTATTATGATGATCATTTCAGCCCGATTAGAAACTTTTTTCCCTTCATGCAAATGTCTAAGTATCTTTTAAAAGGGCTGAATAGCTATAAATTCAAATTTATTAAAAGATCCTAACTTTACTAATTTTACTTTAACTAACGTATTAAAGATATTAACTTATTACATCTCAAAAGATTTTGGAAAAGTTTTATGTTTTAGAATAGTGACACAATTCATAAAGAGAATTTGTTTTAGAGGAAAAAAAATTAAACAAAAAAGTATAGTTTTAAAAATGTCCTAATAAGTTTCCAACTTTATCACCCAGACAATTTATATTTAATTTCTGTTAAAATAATAGCATCACAGAATATGAACATAATTTAACTTTATTTAGATAACAGATTAAGAAAGCAGTAAAGATTGAAATAGCGTTACTTCATGGAATGGTTTAGAGATTTCAAGGGCAGCTATGTAACTCATTTAACTATCACGCGTATGCAAGAAAAGTTATAAAGGTAATAAATAAGAAAACAGGAGCATTATTCCATACCTAGAATCTCTTTCCTTTTTGGGTGATTTTAAAGAATTGTAATGAAATCACTCTTTCTCTGAGTGCTATGTCCACGTATTACTGATAAACTGATCCCTTACATTCTATCTAAATTATGGGATAAAAGCTCTGAGTTCTCGGATGGTAACCCTACAATTTTGAAATAGAAAATAAATTTAGCAATATCTAGCTTAATTGCCCAGAGAAGGCGATGGCACCCCACTCCAGTACTCTTCCCTGGAAAATCCCATGGGCGGAGGAGCCTGGTAGGCTGCAGTCCATGGGGTCATGAAGCGTTGAGCGACACGACTGAGCGACTTCACTTTCACTTTTCACTTTCATGCATTGGAGAAGGAAATGGCAAACCACTCCAGTGTTCTTGCCTGGAGAATCCCAGGGACAGGGAGCCTGGTGGGCTGCCGTCTACTGGGTCGCACACAGTCAGACACAACTGAAGTGACTTAGCAGCAGCAGCTTAATTGCCAAGTATTATTTATATATATTTTTATAAATATGAATTCTATAAATCCACATAAGATATATACAAGTTATATGTATATAAAATATTCATATTTTGTTGATGTTATTCACTTGTACTCACCTATTAGTAGGTATCTGAATGTATGCTTCAAGAGAAGGGTAAACTAACTATGAGACCAGTTTTAAATGATTTCATTCAGTCCTCCTGGCTGAATTAGAAATTAATTTCTACCCTGTTGGGTTGGCCTTGTGATTCCATTCAGAGCGGCCTAAAGACTTCAGGATGAAAGGAGATGAGGCACTCGGCTGCGTTTCAGACACAGAATCTCCACAGTCCAGGATGCTCCACAGCCTGCTACCACGATGCACAGCAGAGGCTATGCTCAGGCCCTCGCTCCAGAATTTCCCTTCTGTACCCTGTCTGCTGTCAGCCTTTCATTCCCCTCTCTGCTTGGTTTGTGTAGGTCTATTTTTACTGCCCCTATCCTTCCTTCTTTGTTCTCTTTTTTCCTGTTTCCCATTTTATTGTTTTTTTCCAGCTTTATCATGGAATAATTGATCAAATAAGAAGTGTATATATTTAAGGCATAGAATGGGCTTCCCATAGAATGGGCTCAGATGATAAAGAGCCCACCTCCAATGCAAGAGACCTGGGTTTGATCCCAGGGCTGGGAAGATACCCTGGAGGAGGGCATGGCAACCCACTCCAGTATTCTTGCCTGGAGAATCGTATGGACAGAGAAGTCTGGTGGGCTACAGTCCATGGCATTGCACAGAGTCAGACATGACCGAGCAACTAACACACAGGCACCCAAGGCAGAGAATATCCTTTTTGATATATGTGCACGTGTGTTCAGTCCTGTCCAGCTCTTTGCAACTGCACAGATTGCAACCCGCCAGGCTCCTCTGTTCATGGATTTTCCTAACAAGAATACTGGAATGAGCTGCCATTTCTTCCTCCAGGAAACCTTCTGGGTATCGAACCTGTGTCTCCTGTCTCCTACACTGTAGGTGGTATCTTTACTACTGAGCCACTTGGGAATCACTGTTTCACACATGCATACTTTGAGAAATGATGGCCACATCAAGACAGTTAACATAGCCTTCACATCACATAGCTACAAATTCTGTGTGTGATGAGAACACACAGGATCAAGCCTCTTAGAAAATTTCAAATCATAGAAAATATACAAAATCATATTAATAACTGCAGTTACGCTACACAGTAGATCTTTAGATTACATAACTGAAACATAATACCCTGGGACCAAAATCTCCCCACTTCCATTTCCTAGAACCTGGCAACCAGCCTTTGGCTCTCTGCTTTTAGATGCTCCATATTTATTTTTTGGATTTCACGTGTGAGATCTTACATATTTGTCTCTATCTAGTCTATTTCCTTTAGCAAAATGCCTTCCAAGTCCATCCATGTTGTTGCAGATTTACTTCTTTTTTAAGGCTGAATATATACATATATTCAGGCTTCCCCAGTGGCTCAGAAGTAAAGAACTCATCTGTAATACAGGAGGCACAGGAAAGGCAGGTTTGATCCTTGGGTCAGGACGATCCCCTAGAGAAGGAAATGGCAACCCACTTCAATATTCTTGCCTGTAGAATCCCATGGACAGAGGAGCTTGGCAGGCTACAGTTCATGGGTCACAAAGAATCGGACATGACTGAAGCGACTGAGTATACAGGCACACACATATATATACATACATACATACATATATATATATATATCACATTTTCTTATATATTCATCTATCAACAAACATTTAGGCTGCTTCCATATCCTGGATATTGTAAATATTGCTGCAGTTAACATGATGATGCAGATAAATCTTTTCAAGATACTAATTTCATTTATTTTAGATAGGTACCCAGAATTGCTGGATTATATGACAGTTCCATCCTTAAGTTTCTGAGGAATTGCCATACTGTTTTCCATAATAGCTATACTAATGTACATTCCTACTAACAAGTGCAAAAAGGTTCCCTTTTCTCTACATCCTTGCCAACCAACTATCTAAAAGGGAAATTTAAAACGAGTCCCATTCATAGCAGTGAACAATAAGCATAAAGTATTTAGGAATAAACTTAACCAGAGTTGAAGGAATTAAAGAAGAAACAAACAAATGAATGTCTTTACATTTATCTCTGTCTTCTTTAACTCCTTCATTAGTCTTTCAACTCTTTGAACATTTCATGGATTACAAAATTAGTACTGTTAAAATGTCCATACTACACATGGTGGTCTACAGGTTCAATGCAATCCTTATCAAAATCTAAATGACAGTCTTTACAGAAACAGAAAAAAACAATCTTCAATTTCATGTGGACCCATAAAAGATCCAGAATAGCCAGAGCAATCTTGAGGAACAACAGAGTTGGAGGCATGATACAAAATACAGTACACAGCTATAGTAATCAAATCAATATGGTACTGGCATAAAGACAGAGACCAATGGAACAGGATACAGAGCCCAGAAATAACAATACACATCTACAGTCAACTGTTCCTAGACAAGGCGCCAAGAAAGAAAAATAGGGAAAGAATAGTCTCTTCAATAACTAGTGTTGGGAAAACTGAACAGCCACCTGCCGAAAAATGAAATTTTATTATCTCCCATCATATATAAATTCAACTCATAAATGGTCTTAAATATAAGACCTGAAACCATAACACAGAAAAAAAATATAAAGAAAAAGCTTCTTGACATTTGCCTGGGCAATGATTTTTTTAGCTATGACACTAAAAACAGAGGCAGCAAAAGCAAAAATAGGCAACTGGGATTGCATCAAGCTAAAAATCTGCACAGCAAAGCAAACAACTGACAGGCTAAAAAGGAGAAAATATTTGCAAACCAAGATGTCTGATAAGGAGTCAATAAGAAAAATATATAAGGAACTCAAACAACTCAATAGCAAAAATAAATAACCCAATTTAAAAACATGAGTTTTGGACATGAATAGACTTTTCTAAAAAGAGAATCAACAGGAATTTCCCTAGCAGTCTAGTGGTTAAAATTTCACCTTCCAATGCAGGGGGTGCAGATTCGATCCCTGGCCGGGGAGCTAACACCCCACCAACCTCACAGACAAAAAACAAAAAGGCAGAAACAATACTGTAACAAATTCAATAAAGACTGTAAAAGAAAGACAGACAAATGACTATCAGTATATGTAAAGATTTTTCCTTTTCTTGCATTATATTTTCCTCCTAAATCTATCCACCAACAAAACACCTATGAAAANATATATATATATATATCACATTTTCTTATATATTCATCTATCAACAAACATTTAGGCTGCTTCCATATCCTGGATATTGTAAATATTGCTGCAGTTAACATGATGATGCAGATAAATCTTTTCAAGATACTAATTTCATTTATTTTAGATAGGTACCCAGAATTGCTGGATTATATGACAGTTCCATCCTTAAGTTTCTGAGGAATTGCCATACTGTTTTCCATAATAGCTATACTAATGTACATTCCTACTAACAAGTGCAAAAAGGTTCCCTTTTCTCTACATCCTTGCCAACCAACTATCTAAAAGGGAAATTTAAAACGAGTCCCATTCATAGCAGTGAACAATAAGCATAAAGTATTTAGGAATAAACTTAACCAGAGTTGAAGGAATTAAAGAAGAAACAAACAAATGAATGTCTTTACATTTATCTCTGTCTTCTTTAACTCCTTCATTAGTCTTTCAACTCTTTGAACATTTCATGGATTACAAAATTAGTACTGTTAAAATGTCCATACTACACATGGTGGTCTACAGGTTCAATGCAATCCTTATCAAAATCTAAATGACAGTCTTTACAGAAACAGAAAAAAACAATCTTCAATTTCATGTGGACCCATAAAAGATCCAGAATAGCCAGAGCAATCTTGAGGAACAACAGAGTTGGAGGCATGATACAAAATACAGTACACAGCTATAGTAATCAAATCAATATGGTACTGGCATAAAGACAGAGACCAATGGAACAGGATACAGAGCCCAGAAATAACAATACACATCTACAGTCAACTGTTCCTAGACAAGGCGCCAAGAAAGAAAAATAGGGAAAGAATAGTCTCTTCAATAACTAGTGTTGGGAAAACTGAACAGCCACCTGCCGAAAAATGAAATTTTATTATCTCCCATCATATATAAATTCAACTCATAAATGGTCTTAAATATAAGACCTGAAACCATAACACAGAAAAAAAATATAAAGAAAAAGCTTCTTGACATTTGCCTGGGCAATGATTTTTTTAGCTATGACACTAAAAACAGAGGCAGCAAAAGCAAAAATAGGCAACTGGGATTGCATCAAGCTAAAAATCTGCACAGCAAAGCAAACAACTGACAGGCTAAAAAGGAGAAAATATTTGCAAACCAAGATGTCTGATAAGGAGTCAATAAGAAAAATATATAAGGAACTCAAACAACTCAATAGCAAAAATAAATAACCCAATTTAAAAACATGAGTTTTGGACATGAATAGACTTTTCTAAAAAGAGAATCAACAGGAATTTCCCTAGCAGTCTAGTGGTTAAAATTTCACCTTCCAATGCAGGGGGTGCAGATTCAATCCCTGGCCGGGGAGCTAACACCCCACCAACCTCACAGACAAAAAACAAAAAGGCAGAAACAATACTGTAACAAATTCAATAAAGACTGTAAAAGAAAGACAGACAAATGACTATCAGTATATGTAAAGATTTTTCCTTTTCTTGCATTATATTTTCCTCCTAAATCTATCCACCAACAAAACACCTATGAAAACTAAATGTTAACATTCACCGTTCTCAATATTTTCTTATAGGACAAATAACTGAATTCAGTTTTTTTTTTTCTTTTGATGATGTCTTTCTTTGGAGTGTGTCCTGAAGTTATTTTTTGTTTACTTGTTTTTCCTCAATAATGTTGACCTCTTTGCTTATCAGAGCCACTGTGATCAGTATAGAATGAGATTTCAAACAGAAGGTTACAGGAATAGTGAAAGGCAGAAATAACAATTTCTGCCAATAAAAATGTAAGCAGAAGTGATGATACTCCTAGTCCATAACAAACTTACAAACTTTCCCTTTCCTCTGCTTGGGTACAAGAATCTCCATGTCCCTATGGGGCGCAGAGCCACAATAAAGGAATCTGAACCCTAATATCACCTCCTGAAGGAAAGCCACCCACAAACCTGGAACACCTTCACTGAACTGTTCTGTGAACAAGAAATAAGTGTTTATTTTGTTCAGCTACTAAAACTTTGGAGTTTGTTACAACAGTAAACATTATGCAACTAACATACTATCAGTCTCTTTTTTGGTCTAGACTTAAACATATTCATAGTAATCCAACAAATATTTAATTTTATGCAAGTGCCTTCTATACAATTTGAATGTTGAAATCCCAGCATAAATATTCACAAGATGATTCATAGAAAAGGTGAAAATCTAAACAATAAATAAACTGGAATAAAATCTAAAAGAAAAGGAGGTTGTAAAAGTCATTCATTTGTATTTATCTGCATAATACTACAACATCTGTCAGATAAGTCACTGGAGACTTTAAAATAACATCCTTTGAAATTTTTTATTATAATGTTCGTTTTATTCGTTATTAGCATTATTGTTTTCATTTACATATTCTGATTTTCTGAATCCTGGAATTAGTGGAGTGTTCAGATTGTTAGCCTACTGACAACCTTGCATATTAAAAAAATCATACTGAAGTTCAGGAGTACAAGAAATGCTAACAAAGGTAGATGAGAAACTGGCTATTAGACTCAATAGGGAGGAACCCTGAAAATAATGATCTGAACCTGCATGTACTCCCCAATGTCATACATTTCAGTCCACCTAATTTTCTTCTGGTCACATCCACATTCCAAATTCCAAATGAATGCAATTTTTTTTTAACCATCATTTTTCATTATATACACCTGTTATTAACCTGTTCTACAGCAGGGCTCACAGATCCAAAAGTTTACAGTGTGTAGTCGCCTTGCCCAGGACTTCAGGTGATACTTCCCAGACAGCAGTGAGTCTGTGATGAAACACGGGAGGCACTTCTATAAGGAGCAGATACCAGGCTCCAGGCAATGCTTGGTGGAAATGCCCGTCTAGTGATTCTGAATGTTCTGATTTTTTTTTTCCAGAAAAACTAACAATTCAGAGCTACACAGGAAACTAACTTTTGAGACACTGCAAAGCAACAAAAATACATGGTGAGCACAGCCCTGACCTGTGTTCTAAAGATTCGAACTGCCTGTGAATGAATGAGGGTATATTTTTAATTGCTGAAGAAAAACCAAAGCAATGCTTTTGCTCCTCATTCAGGGGCAAAGATACTTTGGTCTCTCTTTTGATTCAACATGACCTAAAGAGACAAGATGGCATTTTCCATGATGACTTTATTAATGAAAGATCATCCACGAACAGGGGAGCCTGGTGGTGCACAGGGCCACAAAGAGTCAGACACGACTGAGCTACTAAGCACACACACATCAGTACTGTTAACTTTTTCAGTGTTATATACCTGATGACATCACTTTTTTCTTTTTCACATAACTGAATAAAAAATTTGGATGCATCTTTTTGTGTAGCCCCCTCTATTATGACTTGAAATTACATTTTAAATTCCTATGACTCCATGTATATGAATACATTCTGAATGTTCCACTGAAACATTCAGGTGGGGAAAAAACACAAAAGGGAAAAGTAGTGACATCCCATAAAAAATCCTGAGCTAGTGTCTGCAATGACAAGAAAATAACTTCAGCAAGTAATTCTTCAGAAAACTGAGAGTTATCAAAGATTTGTATTGAACCAAAAGCCAGTAGAAATGCATTGAGGACAGCAAATATTTCACCAGTTAAGAAATCTACATGCAGTATAAAAAACAGACTTTCAGTTTTATACACAGTTTTTGATCTGTTGTGAACCTCTTAACAAATGCAAATATCTGAATAAAAGAAAGGACAGAATGTTGCCATATAAAGAAAACATTCTTGCCAAAAATTAATGTATGGCATACTTCCTGTTTATGTACGCTCTTTGCCAAAAAAGAAATGATGAGCACTAAATAGGATTTATTTAATATTTCCGGAGTCAAACAGCAAAACTCACTTAGAACAAACAATATTCTGAAATGGTTGGGTCCTGAGTAACTGCATCATTTTTTCTGCAAATTGAATTACGGACTCTCAGAATTTTTTAAAAAGTACCCTTTTAAGGAAGCTATTTGTACTTAAATGCAGGATTACTAGACTGGAAATCCTTGGTTGCCTGACTCCTTATATGCACAGAAGAAATGTATAATTAATTCAACTAAGATACATTAAAAAGCACACAGTACGCATCACTATACCAAGACCTATGGAGAACATAAAAGCAGTAAGATACTGTACTTGTCCTGGGGGATTTTACAGTCTATTCTGAGGGAACAGAATACTACAGAAATATTAGAAAACAAAACAAGTGCCTAATTATGTAGCTTGAAAGAGATTCACAACATAGGTAGGTGCTTAAACCGCAGTTCTTTGGCTGTGAGTTAGCTTTATTACAGTTTCACTACTGGGTTAGCATTCCAGAAAGGCAATACCATCCATAAAAATGGCACACTACCCTTTGGGAAACAAACAACAAAATGTTGGAAGATAATTTTAAAGGAAAGTACTCTGCAGGTCAAAACATTTTGAATAAACAAATACAAGGTTTTTTTAATATATAAATGATAAAATGGGACAAAGAAAGTAAAGCGCTTTGGGGGGGGGTGAATGGAAAACAAAATGATGAGCTGGATAAGAGAATGGACCCTTCTATAATTTTATATACATGTTAAATAATGATAAATCTAACCAGAAAAAAAGTAAAACTAAAGAAAATCATCAAAGAGCAGAAGTGACATTCAGAAACAATGAGTTTGTCAACTACTACTTATCTGGGGATTGCGTGATTAGGAAGGGTCCAAAAAACAGAGAGAACTTTTCCTAAGCTCCCCTGAGGGAGAGGCGGGGACCCCCATCTAGGTAAGGGGCTCCATCACCCAGGGCTTCTACTCTCTGCATCTTATAGGCACGTTTTAGCCTCTTACTTCACTTTGGTTTCATTTTTCTCTTTGAATTACCGCATTTATTTCACTCAACTTTATTTCTCAGCTCTAACTACTATTTTTAGATCTTAAACCCAGTTGCAGTTTTTGTTTCCCCTCCTTGCTTTTGATCCTTTAGATAGCCTATCTTAAATCTTCTGTGTACCTGTTTCTCTCACTACATTTTATTCTGGCTACTGGCTTTAAGCCTGAATTTAAATTTCCTAGCAATAATGTATTATTTATCTCCTTTGCTTTCTCATCTTCTTTGAATTGACTACCAGTGAGACATAAGCTTAGATGAAGCAATGTCAACATATCAGATGAAGGACAATGGAGCTTATCTTACTCCCGACTACCCCGTGCTTTGCAATCATGATGTCAGAAGAAAATGTTAAATTTTCCCCGACAATACCAACTGTTTGTAACTGCCAAATAAAAACTGTTGCTCCCATCTAGTTCTTGAAGAAGGAAGTCACTGGCCACTGTAGTTACAAACCTTCAAAACCACCTGAAAGGATTTCAGAGAAGAGATCCAGAGTAAGGCACTCTGTGCTCCAGGGAAAACAGGCAGAACAGGTCTTCAGACAGTTAGATATTTGCAGAATATTTTATGAGCCCAATTTCTTGCCTCTTCTCATGTCTAGAAAAGCACTACAATCATTAATGATGATATCAGCTCTTTATGACTAGCAGCAAGCCTCTGCCAAAATGTGTGGTTGACTGCAGGCACCCTATTCACCAAAAGCACATGTAACACTGGTTTCCATCCCTGCCCACTCCACCAGAACTCCACCCGCTCTATGGAGCAATTCCTCAGAGCTACCTGAGAGTTTCTCTCCTGGGTTACAGTCCTCAGTTCAGTTCAGTCGCTCAGTCATGTCCGACTCTTTGCAACCCCATAGATGGCAGCACACCAGACCTCCCTGTCCATCACCAAGTTCCAGAGTTTACTCAAACTCACGTCCATTGAGTCGGTGATGCCATCCAACCATCTCATCCTCTGTCGTCCCCTTTTCCTCCCACCTTCAATCTTCTCCAACGTCAGAGTCTTTGCAAATCAGTTCTTCGCAGCAGGTGGTCACCACAAGTATTGGAGTTTCATCTTCAGCATCAGTTCTTCCAATGAATATTCAGGACATTTATAAACAATGATATCCTCTACCATTTACTGGTTCGATCTCCTTGCTGTCCAAGAGGTTCTCTCTCAAGAGGCTTCAGAGTCCTGATTAACTAATCTCTTGCCCTCAAGGAGTGATTCATCTCCCCTGTTGGAGTTTGGGAGAAGGGCTGGTGTTGTCTACAGAAACTTCTAATCTTGCAATCATACTTTCTCCAGGCAATCATCCCCCTCAGGTTACCTAAGGGTCACCTCACCTAATTAACATAAAAAAATCTTTTCATGCTCTAATCACAGAAATTCTAAGGGTTTTAGGAGCCCCAACAACACAAGAGAAGACTCTACACAGGGACATCACCAGATGGTCAATAGCAAAATCAGATTGATTATATTCTTTGCAGCCAAAGGTGGAAAAGCTCTATAAACTCAGCAAAAACAAGACTGGGAGCTGACTGTGGCTCAGATCATGAACTTCTTATTGCCAAATTCAGACTTCAATAGAAGAAAGTAGGGAAAACCAACTAGACCATTCAGGTATGACCTAAATCAAATCCCTTATGATTATACAGTCAAAGAGACAAATAGATTCAAGGGACTAGATCTGGTTGACAGAGCGCCTAAAGAACTACGGATAGAGGTTCCTGACACTGTACAGGAGGCAGGGATCAAGACCATCCCTGTTGGGCAATTAGAATAGGAAAACAGAGTCCAGAATGGCAATGGCTAAAAGACAAAGAAGGGAAAAGCCCACAAAAATAGAACAAAGGAAGGAGTGAGGAAGTCCTCACTCCAAGGATCTGAGTGACGACCTCAGGCAGAACAAACAGCACTCCTAGCTAGCCCAGTTTACATAGGCAGGCCCAGAGGTGGAGAAAAGACATAAAAAGAGGAGCCAAAGAGCTGGGCGTCTCTCTCCCATGAGCACACGTTCTCTCTCTTGCTCTCGCTCTCTCTTTCTCTCTCTCTCTTGTCTTTTTGCTTCCTTTGGATAAGCATGCCCTGAAGCCTCTAGGATGTATTTTCCTTTTATTTTCTAAATAAAACTGAGCTGTCCGAGAGCTATCACGCGGACTGTCCAAGACCTGTGACGTGCTGAGGGCTTTTACGTCCGTCACTTCAAATTTTTGTTGTGACGAGAGAGAACCGAGATTACACACCCCTGACAATCCTCAAGAAAAAGAAATGCAAAAAGGCAAAATGGTTGTCAGTTGAAGGTTACAAAAAGCTAAGAAAAGAAGAGAAGCTATAGGCAAAGAAGAAAAGGAAAGAGATACCCATTAGAATGCAGAGTTCCAAAGAACAGCAAGGAGAAATAAAAAAGCCTTCCTCAGCGACCAAGCAAACAGAGGAAAATAATAGAATGGGAAAGACTAGAGATCTCTTCAAGAAAATTAGGGATACCAAGGGAACATTTCATGCAAAGATGGGCTCAATAAAGGACAGGAATGGTAGGGACCTAACAGAAGCAGAAGATATTAAGAAGCGGTGACAAGAATACATAGAAGAACTATACAAAAAAGATCTTCACGACCCAGATAATAATGATGGTGTGATCACTCACAAAGAGCCAGACATCCTAGAACGCAAAGTCCAGTGGGCCTTAGAAAGCATGACAACAAACAAAGCTAGTGGAGGTGATGAAATTCCACTTGAGTTATTTCAAATCCTAAAAGATGATGCTGTGAAAGTGCTGCACTCAATATGCCAGCAATTTTGGAAAACTCAGCAGTGGCCACAGGACTGGAAAAGGTCAGTTTTCATTCCAATCCCAAAGAAAGGCAATATTAAAGAATGTTCAAACTATGGATAATTGCAATGATCTCATGTTAGCAAAGTAATGCTCAAAATTCTCCAAGCCAGGCTTCAGCAGTACATGAACTGTGAACTTCCAGATGTTCAAGGTGGATTTAGCAAAGGCAGAGGAACCAGAATCAAATTGCCAACATCTGCAGGATCACTGCAAAAACAAGAGAGTTCAAGAAAAACTCCTACATCTGCTTTATCAACTACACCAAAGCCTCTGACTGTGTGGATCACAAAAACCTGTGGAAAAATCTGAAAGAGATGGGAATACCAGGCCACCTGACCTACCTCCTAAGAAATCTGTATTCAAGTCAAGAAGCAACAGTGAGAACTAGACATGGAACAACAGACTGGTTCCAAATAGGGAAAGGAGTACATGAAGGCTGTATATTGTCACCCTGCTTATTTAAATTATATGCAGAGTACATCATGTGAAATGCCAGGCTGGATGAAGCAAAAGCTGACATCAAGATTGCTGAGAGAAATATCAATAACCTCAGATATGCAGATAATACCACCCTTATAGCAGAAAGCAAAGAATACTAAAGAGCTTCTTGATAAATGTGAAAGAGGAGAGTGAAAAAAGTTGGCTTAAAACTCAATAGTCAGAAAACTAAGATCATGGCATCCANAAAGCTGACATCAAGATTGCTGAGAGAAATATCAATAACCTCAGATATGCAGATAATACCACCCTTATAGCAGAAAGCAAAGAATACTAAAGAGCTTCTTGATAAATGTGAAAGAGGAGAGTGAAAAAAGTTGGCTTAAAACTCAATAGTCAGAAAACTAAGATCATGGCATCCAATTCCATCATTTCACGGCAAATAAGATGAGGAAACAATGGAAACGGTGACAGGCTTTATTTTGGAGGGATCCCTAATCACTGCAGATGGTGACTGCAGCCATAAAATTGTAAGATGCTTGCTCCTTAGAAGAAAAGCTATGACCAACCTAGATAGCACACTAAAAAGCAGAGACATTCTGCCGACAAAAGGCCATCTAGTCAAAGCTATGGTTTTTCCAGTAGTCATATATGGATATGAGTCATGTATGGAATATAAAGAAAGCTGAGCACTGAATAATTGATGCTTTTGAACTGTGGTGTTCAAGAAGACTCTTGAGAGCCCACTGGAGTGCAAGGAGATCCAACCAGTCCATCATAAAGGAAATCAGTCCTGAATATTCAGTGGAAGGACTGAAGCTGAAACTCCAAAACTTTGGTGAGTTTGGTGAAGAACTAACTCACCTAAAAAGACCCTGATGCTGAGAAAGATTGAAGGTGGGAGGAGAAGGGGACAACAGAGGATAAGATGATTGGACAGCATCACTAAGTCGACGGACATGAGTTTGAATAAGCTCCAGGAGGTGGTTATAGACACGGAAGCTTGGTGTGCTGCAGGCCACAGGGTCGCAAAGAGTTGGACACGACTGAGGGACTGGACTGAACTAGGAGCTCTGTGTCAGGAACTGGGTCTCAAAAAACAAAACATCTCTTTTTATAAATTATAATGTCACACCTTCCTCATATGAATTCCTGCACTATGATTCCAGAGTACTAAAATCTACATTTCTCAGACTTTTCTATGTGTAGAGTTTTTGGCTTAATTTAGTTTCACATTATTAGACAGCTGTATACAGTATTTGAAAGAGAGGTGCTCTCTGCCATAAGGATGCCCATGAGAGCATCTGCCTTCAGAGCCGTGGTCCCTCAATGATGGTTGCTGAGAGACAGCATCAAGCTTCAGATTACGGCTTTAGCAATCGCTGCACAGTTTTGAGCCAATATCTGATTTTGTAAATTCCTATTCTCTTACTCGTACCAAAGGGATTATCTTGAGTTAGCTTATGCTCTACAGTATTTATCAGCTTAAAAACACAAACATTTATAATTTCTCAAGATTATTTGGATCATCTGTGTGGTTCTTCTGAGCCTCGGGCAGTTCTAGCTTCAGCTGGATGGTCACACACCTGAGCCCGTGGTGGGGATGGTGGGGAAGGCTCGGTACCCAAGTCTATCCAGCGTGGCTGGATCCTCTCTCCTATGGTCTCAAATTTTGCAGGAGGCTAGCCTAATTACAAGCATTTTCAATGCCCCACTGGCCAAAGCAAATCACACAGCACAGGTGATGAAAACATG
>SJYA01011679.1:0-12422 GCA_006410615.1 Neotragus moschatus
CTCTCTTGCTTTTTCGATGATCCAATAGATATTGGCAATTTGATCTCTGGTTCCTCTGCCTTTTCTAAATCCACCTTGAAAATCTGGAATTTCACGGTTCACATTGGAGAAGGAAATGGCAACCCACTCCAGTATTCTTGCCTGGCTTGAAGGATTTGGGGCATTACTTTGCTGGTGTATGAGATGAGTGCAGTTGTGTGGTGGTTTGAGCATTCTTTGGCATTGCCTTTCTTTGGGATAGGAATGAAAACTGACCTTTTCAGTCCTGTGGCCATTGCTGAGTTTTCCAAATTTGCTGGCATANGAAGGATTTGGGGCATTACTTTGCTGGTGTATGAGATGAGTGCAGTTGTGCGGTGGTTTGAGCATTCTTTGGCATTGCCTTTCTTTGGGATAGGAATGAAAACTGACCTTTTCAGTCCTGTGGCCATTGCTGAGTTTTCCAAATTTGCTGGCATATTGACGGCAAATGACACTTTCTCAAATGACGGCGATCAACACTTTCACAGCATCATCTTTTAGGATCTGAAATAGCTCAACTGGAATGCCATCACCTCCACTAGCTTTGTTCGTAGTGATGTTTCCTAAGGCCCACTTGACTTCACATTCCAGGATGCCTGGCTCTAGGTGAGTGATCACACCATCATGATTATCTGGGTCACGAAGATTTTTGTGTGGTTCTGTGTATTCTTGCCACCTCTTCTTAATATCTTTTGCTTCTGTTTGGTCCATACCATTTCTGTCCTTTATTGAGGCCATCTTTGCATGAAATGTTCCCTTGGTATCTCTAATTTTTTTTGAAGAGATATCTAGTCTTTCCCATTCTATTATTTTCCTCTATTTCTTTGCATTGATCACTGAGGAAGGCTTTCTTATCTCTCCTTGCTATTCTTTGGAACTCTGCATTCAAATGAGTTTATCTTTCCTTTTCTTCTCTGCTTTTCATGTCTTTTCTTTTCTTTTCTCAGCTATTTGAAAGGCCTCCTCAGACAACCATTTTGGCTTTTCGCATTTCTTTTTCTTGGGGATGGTCTTGATCACTGCCTCCTGTATAATGTCACAAACCTCCAACCATAGTTCTTCAGGCACTCTATCTGATCTAATCTCTTGAATCTATTTCTTCATTCCACTGTATAATCATAAGGGATTTGATTTAGGTGATACCTGAATGGTGTAGTGGTCTTACCTACTTTCTTCAATTTAAGTCTGAATTTGACAATAAGGAGTTCATGATCTGAGCCACAGTCAGCTCTGGGTCTTGTTTTTGCTGACTGTATAGAGCTTCTCCGTCTTTGGCTGCAAATAATATAATTAATCTGATTTTAGTATTGACCATCTGGTGATGTCCATGTGTAGAGTCTTCTCTTGTGTTGTTGGAAGAGGGTGTTTGCTATGACCAGTGCGTTCTCTTGGCAAAATTCTGTTAGCACAAGGCCAAATTTGCTGTTACTTCAGGTATCTCTTGACTTTCTACTTTTGCATTCCAGTCCCCTATAATGAAAAGAACATCTTTTTTTGGCGACAGTTCTAGAAGGTCTTGTAGGTCTTTATTTAGCCATTCAACTTCAGCTTCTTCAGCATTACTGGTCGGTACCAGGGTGGGGAGTTTACTTTGCTGCTTTATCTTAGAGTTCAGAGCAATATCTAGTATGTTTTAGAGCCTCAGTAAATATTCGTTGGATGAATGGATTAGTAAGAGGATGGAGATTCTAATGCATAAATGACTTTACTGAAGATAAGCTTGTCTTTGTATTTTTCATTCTGATTTGTTATCTGTGTTCCTTATATTGTTTCATTTTAATGTTATGAAGCCAAAACTTACACTTTAAGACAAAAAATTAAATTCCCTAATAAGACAGATAGACACGTTTATCACAAACCACCAAAATAAAGCTTTGTTTCCACCTTGATGTGGTATGTATTATGGACTGTAATTATGGTACGTAGTATGGACAGTATGCTAATAATGGTCTTGGTAAAGAATAATGGGGAGTTTAATTGCAAGTCATCACTGCACTTGAGTCCAACCTTTCTGCGTAAAGCCATTCATCATGAGTGACAGCCCAGAACAGGAGGGGAAGCTGTAGATTCTTCCACAGACCACTCTGCCCCTTATTTGCCTCACCCTGTCTTCAGTTTACAGTCTTCTTTGTTGGCTGCAGTCATTCCCAGAGGACGTACTTATCACCATGGAAAAAACCCAAATGACATCAGCAGCAGCGCTTAAAACTCTGTGCTCTAATCCAATAAATAATGTGTGCTCAGTGTGTGAAAGTGTTGGAGCAGCCCCTAATGTTATCAAAACCAAGGAGGGTGAGCACACACAGACCAGCCTTACTTGGGAGCTGGTGAGAAGAGCCATCTCAGGCCCTGCCCCAGACCTGCCTTTTTGAAATCTCTGTTAATCTGTCTGGACACAGGAGCCTGAGAAATGCTGATCTATAGAAGATCTGAATAGTGCCTAAAACACCAATTCTTTAGGACTTAAGAAGCATCATATCGTAAATAGAATTCAACTAAGGTGAGGAAACTAAGCTTCTCCTGTCTCACCTGAGGGAGTGTAACAGAAATAGAAGTTGAATTAACACTGAATTGACTTATGTGGGTTTGTGATTCCCAAAGCTATTGTATGTAAATCTCAGTTCATTTCCTGTAAAATGGGTATTATCATTTCTGTTTTCAGTGGAGTAAACCATTTTTTCAGAAAAGTGAGCTGACTCTCCTAAGGTGACACTGCTAGTAAAGGCATTAACAATCAGCAGGACCAATTTTTGGACACCTTCCTCATTCCAATTCAGTTTTCTCTTACCTCATTATAAAATTTCACCTCTTTTTAAAGATTTGCCTCCTTCCTCCCTCCTCCCCTCTCTTCCTTCCTCTTTTTTCTTTCTTTTTCTTTCATCCTCTTGATAAAGAATGACACATAGCTAGTCAAAGCACATTTTTTTTTCTTCTCATAACTGAATCCCACGATCATTTAATGTCACACAGCTCTGAGCAGATCAATTTTGGATGCTTCTTTACAAATCACTTAATTGAATCCATCTGAAAAGCCTCTGCCTCTGGTGAATGTTCATCATTTGGTTAATGTTGTAGAGATACAGACTAAGTGTACATTTGGGATCAGCTAAATTGGTACTCAGTACTATAGCAATTGGTAAAGAGATCCCTAAATAAATGGGGCCACTTGTGAAAGCCGCTCAGTCATATTCGACTCCTTGCGACCCCGTGGACGGTAGCCTGCCAGGCTCCTCTATCCTGAATTCTCCAGGCAAGAATACTGGAGTGGGCAGCCATTCCCTTCTCCAGGGGTTCTTCCCAACCCAGGGATCGAACCTAGGGCTCCCACACTGCAAGTGGATTATTTACCTTCTGAGCCACAAGCGAAGCCCTAAATGAGACCATGTAGTTTTGGCTTATTTCTTAAATATGTATATTCATATCATAAATGATTTTGCTGCTACAAAGGAAAAATGTAACATAATTTTGGGAAGAGTAATAAATTGTGAGAATTTGGGAAGAGTGAGGGACATATGTAGTAGTTTCCTAAGAAGATTTTCAAAGCATATATGAAAAAGTAGAAGGTATCTCTATTTGACTTAATGTGTGTTGGCAGGAGGGTAGGAGGGGAGACAGCAGAAGGCTATGCTCATGTACACCTATGGGGTAGGTTTAATACCTCCTTAAACATCTTTCCTGGCAGCATTGTAGGACATCCTGTATATCCTGGTATCTTTGCAAAGTTGGGGGATGACTGACAATAACAGCACTGACTGGGTTATACTTCAGTTGACAAAATATTCAGTGATTAAGATAGAGTGTACTTAGATAAGCTGCAGTGAATTCTGATGACTAGCATGTTAACTGGAGAAGGCAATGGCACCCCACTCCAGTATTCTTGCCTGGAAAATCCCATGGATGGAGGAGCCTGGTGGGCTGCAGTTCATGGGGTCTCGAACAGTCAGGCACGACTGAGGGACTTCACTTTCACTTTTCACTTTCATACATTGGAGAAGGAAATGGCAACCCACTCTAGTGTTCTTGCCTGGAGAATCCCAGGGACAGAGGAGCCTAGTGGGCTGCCGTCTGTGGGGTCGCACAAAGTCGGACGTGACTGAAGCGACTTAGCAGCAGCAGCAGCAGCAACAGCAGCATGTTAACACTCTACCAGCTCTCTTCTGTATATTTTTTGCTGAAAATAATGGGAAAACTGACGGTTTTTAAAAAGCTTTTATTCCTTCACAAACCTCACAATTAATGGCTATTGGTGGAAGGGAGTACACAAAATATTAAATGTAACAGACTTATCGGGTTTGTTTAAGTCTCAAAACTGGTTCTGTTTGGGAATCTAAAATCCAATTTTGAGGAAATACCACTTGGGTAGCCTCTGTGCTCCCATCAAGATACCAGAAAGCTTTAAGTTACAAAAATATGGCACAAGGAATAACAGTTGACATTCCATACCTGCAGTAGTAGGTCTCGAGGGCCCAAGCAAAGTGTATGGTCTGAACACTGGGTACATCACGTGAATTCTTTATGCACTCTGTTCTTCCATCAGCCATATTTCATCAGCAATCATTTAATTAAAAATTGGAGCACTATAGGAGGTTCATATCTTATTGCCATTATTTAATATTTGTTTTATGACCAACTAGGAAAGGGTTGTGGACACCAGCAATTTTTCTCTTGGGGAATAGTTACAATCAGAACCATCAACCCCAAATGTACATAAAACAGGATCTAAGTCACATTTATCTCCCACCAGAGAACCAGAAACTCAGTGACTATGTCTCCAGAATTAAAAATTAATAGCCATAAAAGGGACTATAAACGAGGTGAAAAGGATGTAGATTTTGTAACAATACACAAGGAGCACCTAGAGGACCATTTATTTGCATTTTGGAGCTGGTGATTTACAAAGATGGTCAATTCAGGTTACCAGTTTTTAAAATGAAAAAGCCTTTTTAAAAAGCCTGTTTGGAAAAACCAACTTGAACTCAGTGAAGCCATGTTTTGAAATGAAAGATTTTTATCCTGAATTTCTTGTTCAACTGACAATGAAATGCAACCCAATAATTATAAAATCTCTTTATTTTGTAGTGCTTGAATGCAATTTTATTGTAATAACATTACTTTTTGTTCCAATTTTATGAGTATTTGTAAAATCAAATATTGACTCTAAGTGGGAAAAATCACTTTAATCTTTTAAAAAAAATTAATTTGTTTATTTTAATTGGAGGCTAATTACTTTACAATGTTGTGGTGGGTTTTGCCACACAAAGACATGAATCAGCCACAGGTGTACTCGTGTCATAATGCAATAATAGTATTTTCTAATTCATTTCATAATAGTTACACAGAGTCACTTATTTATCCATCTGGAAATATTTTCAGTATGCTACATTTCTGGAAAAAGAAGCCTAGAAATTAAAAAAAAATTATTGGAATACAGTTGATTTACAGTGTTGATTTGTTTCAAGTATACTGCAAAGTGAGTCAGTTTTTCATATATATATTTATATATGAATATTCATTTCCCATACAGGTTATTACAGAGTATTGAGTAAAGTTCCCTGCACTATAGAGTAGGTCCTACTGAGTTATCTATTCTCTATATTAATGTGTATATGTTAATCTCAGTCTCCTAATTTATCACTTCCCCCATGTTTCCCCTTTGGTAACATGGTAATCAAACCATAAATCTGATTTTCAAATCTGAGTCTGTTTCTGTTTTATAAATCAGTTCATTTGTATAATTTTTAATTAGATTTCACATATAATTTATATCATATATTTATCTTTGACTTACTTCACTTAGTATGATAATCTCCATCCATCCATGTTGCTACACATGGCATTATTTCATTCATTTTATGGCTGAGTAATACTTCATTGTATATATGTACCGCATCTTCTTTATTTATTCCTCTGTGGTGGACATTCAGGTCGCTTCCATGTCTTGGCTATTGTAAATAGCGCTTTAGTGAACACTGCAGTGCATGTATCTTTTCAAATTTTGGTTTTCTCTAGGTATATGCCCAGGAATGGAAATTCTGGATTACAAGCCTTGGAATTTTGAGCATTATATTCAACAGGACAATTGGTACTTTGTGCTGGTTAGAGTAAAATTGGTGATATTTCACTGAATAAAATTGTTTCTATAGCTTCATATGAGAAGGATTATACTTTATATTTATATGTGTTTCAGTTCAGTTCAGTCGCTCAGTCATGTCCGACTCTTTGAGACCCCATGAATCGCAGCATGCCAGGCCTCCCTGTCCATTACCATCTCCCGGAGTTCACTCACACTCACGTCCATCGAGTCAGTGATTCCATCTAGCCTTCTCATCCTCTGTTGTCCCCTTCTCCTCCTGCCCACAATCCCTCCCATTATCAGAGTCTTTTCCAATGAGTCAACTCTTCGCATGAGGTGGCCAAAGTACTGGAGCTTCAGCTTTAGCATCATTCCTTCCAAAGAAATCCCAGGGCCGATCTCCTTCAGAACGGACTGGTTGGATCTCCTTGCAGTCCAAGGGACTCTCAAGAGTCTTCTCCAACACCATAGTTCAAAAGCATCAATTCTTCGGCGCTCAGCTTTCTTCACAGTCCAACTCTCACATCTATACATGACGACTGGAAAAACCATAGCCTTGACTAGATGGACCTTTGTTGACAAAGTAATGTCTCTGCTTTTGACTATGCTCTCTAGGTTGGTCATAACTTTCCTTCCAAGGAGTGAGTGTCTTTTAATTTCATGGCTGCAATCAACATCTGCAATGATTTTGGAGCCCAAAAAAATAAAGTCTGACACTGTTTCCACTGTTTCCCCATCTATTTGCCATGAAGTAATGGGACCAGATGCCATGATCTTAGTTTTCTGAATGTTGAGCTTTAAGCCAACTTTTTCACTCTCCTCTTTCATTTTCATCAACAGGTTGTTTAGTTCCTCTTCACTTTCTGCCATAAGGGTGGTGTCATCTGCATATCTGAGGTGATTGATATTTCTCCCAGCAGTCTTGATTCCAGCTTGTGTTTCTTCCAGCCCAGCGTTTCTCATGATGTACTCTGCATATAAGTTAAATAAGCAGGGTGACAGTATACAGCCTTGACGTACTCCTTTCCTTATTTGGAATCAGTTTGTTGTTCCATGTGCAGTTCTAACTGTTGCTTCCTGACCTGCATATAGGTTTCTCAAGAGGCAGGTCAGGTGGTCTGGTATTCCCATCTCTCTCAGAATTTTCCACAGTTTATTGTGATCCACACAGTAAAAGGCTTTGGCATAGTCAATAACGCAGAAATAGATGTTTTTCTGGAACTCTCTTGCTTTGTCCGTGATCCAGTGGATGTTGGCAATTTGATCTCTGGTTCCTCTGCCTTTTCTAAAACCAGCTTGAATATCTGGAAGTTCACAGTTCACGTATTGCTGAAGCCTGGCTTGGAGAATTTTGAGCATTACATTTATATAAAAAATGTTTGATATAAATGACATTTATATCGACTTCCCTGGTGGCTCAGATGGTAAAAAGTCTGCTTACAATGTAGGAGACCCAGGTACAATCTCTGGGTGGGGAAGGTCTCCTGGAGAAGTAAATGGCAACCCCCTCCAGTATTCTTGCCTGGAAAATCCCACGGATGGAGGAACCTGGTAGGCTACAGTCCATGGGGTTGCCAAGAGTCAGATATGACTGAACGAATTCACTCACTCACTCACATGTATTTATATCAGGTTTCCCTCATGGCTAGGCGGTAAAGAATCCACTTGTCAATGTAAGTGCATTGAGTCCGATCCCTGGGTTGGGAAGATCCCCTGGAGAGGTTTGACATCCCTACTGCCTCAGTAACAGAAGTACAGGGAAAGTGGCATGATTCACAGTGCTGGCAGCTTTCTGTGGCCATGGAGCAACCAGAGCTTGAAGGTCAATAGGAAGGATGTCCCGACTTCTGAGGACAGTGGGAAGGCAATTGAGGCATCAGGGGACAATGGGAAAGCAGTAGAAGCTTCAGAGGACAGCAATCAAGAAGTGGCAACAAAAGTAGAAGATTCCAAAACAAAAGCCAGAAGCGGAGTTTTAATAAAGCATTTAGACAGTAACCTGAAGTAGAGGATTTATTTGGTAAAAATAGAACTATGTTCAGCAACATGGAACTGAACATTATTTTTCATACAAAGTTAAAAGCACATTGTATTTCCTTCCTGACCACTCGCTCAGTGCCCATCTCTTTAAAAGAGAAAAGCTTCATCTAAATTATTTCATCTGATTGATACTTGTCATTTATAACTTTATTGCTACTTCTGTCTCGGGTATTCCTTTGGAAAAGGGGCATGGATTCATTACAAATTCTAATGTATTGTCTATATATTATAAGATAAAGTCAAGCATGTATCTGGTGATACTTTTTAAGTTCACCTGTCTTTATACTTAGAAATGTTTCTCAATAGTAGGGTTCCCTGGTGGCTCAGATGGTAAAGACTCTACTGCAATGCAGGATCCCTGAGTTGGGAAGATTCCCTGGAGAAGGAAATGGCAACCCATTCCAGTAATCTTGCCTGGAGAATTCCATGTATAGAGGAGCTTGGCAGGCTACAGTCCATAGGGTTGCCAAGAGTCAGGCATGACTGAGCAACTATGACTCACCAGTATGCTTACTTGGGAAATCCCATGGACAGATAAGCCTGGTGGGCTATATAGTTTAGCGGCTAAACAGCAGCAACAACATCTATATCACTCATTTCTAAGAATTCCTATACTTTGGGATCTTAACAAGGTCTGTTGAATGACTAACCATCTTCTGTTATTCTCCTTGCCGAATGAGGGCACTAGGAGAAACGGCACACTTCTCATCCCCATTGGCCAGATGATGAGCATGAGAAAAGAGAGGCTAGAGGTTTGCCAACATCTTAAATTTAAACTGTACAACATACCTTTTGGCTGCTAGAAGAAACATAAAGTGGAGAGATATAGGGGATAATCTGGACCTTGGTTGCAGCTCATCTTTGACTGGAAGTTGGGGAAACCTCTTCACACCTCAGTCATCACAAATCTGGTTGCTTCTAGAAAGTGGCTGTCAAGTTTCTTACAAATTGCCTTTAGTTTTGTACTATTTGGTCTTCCCTAATGGCTCAGACGGTAAAGCGTATGTCTGCAATGCAGGAGACTGGGGTTCGATCCCTGGTTTGGGAAGATCCCCTGGAGAAGGAAATGGCAGCCCACTTCAGTATCCTTGCCTGGAAAATCCCATGGACCCAGAGCCTCGTAGGCTACCGTCCATGGGGTCGCAAAGAGTCAGACAAGACTGAGCGACTTCACTTTATACTATTTATTCACAGACCAAAGTAGATTTCTCTAAAGTAAACAGACACACCAGCATGACTGAATTTTTCTTGTCCTGGACAAGATTACTAATTCTTAATGAATTTTATAAAAGCAATTTTACAAAGGCCAAGAATGTACCAAGGTCAAGAAGACTTGGGTTTGAAATCTACGTGTTTTATCAGCCGTGAATCCTTGGGGAAATTGCAAAACCTCCATGTGTGTTAGTGGCTCAGTCACGTCCAACTCTTGGCAACCCCATGGACTATAGCCTGCCACACTCCTCCGTTCATGGAATTTTCCAGGCAAGAATCCTGGAGTGGGTTGCCATTTCCTTCTCCAGGGGATCTTCCCAACCCAAGGATCAAACCTTGGTATCCTCCATATGCCTCAGTTTCCTCATCAGCAAAATGGTAGTAAAGAAGTTGCTAGACCAGAGTTCATCGTGGAAATTGAATGAGCTAATTCTTATAAAGAATATAGAATATTGCCTTTCACATATAACATGTAATGAACAGTATTATTAAAATTTCTTCTGATTTTGTTGTTTTCACAATCATGAAATATAATAAGACTAGTTGAAATGCTCTGTTATGTTTTATTTTGAAAGGCAGCAATATTAGAAAAATTTTCAAAATTCCCTCTAATGCTAGTTCGGTTCAGTTCAGTTGAGTCCCTTGCTTGGACTGCAAGGAGATCCAACGAGTCCATTCTGAAGGAGATCGGCCCTGGGATTTCTTTGGAAGGAATGATGCTAAAGCTGAAACTCCAGTAATTTGGCCACCTCATATGAAGAGTTGACTCATTGGAAAAGGCTCTGATGCTGGGAGGGATGGGGGCAGGAAGAGAAGGGGACGACAGAGGATGAGATGGCTAATGCTAGTACTGTAACACAATTATTTTTGTTCATGTATATTCTTTCCTGTTCTTGTCGTATGTGTGCATGTTTCTGCATAGTTGGTAAACCCACAAATAACAAATTCAATNATGAAGAGTTGACTCATTGGAAAAGGCTCTGATGCTGGGAGGGATGGGGGCAGGAAGAGAAGGGGACGACAGAGGATGAGATGGCTAATGCTAGTACTGTAACACAATTATTTTTGTTCATGTATATTCTTTCCTGTTCTTGTCGTATGTGTGCATGTTTCTGCATAGTTGGTAAACCCACAAATAACAAATTCAATGTTTGTATTTTGCTGTTTTCGACTTAGCATAATCTATGCACATTTTATATAGTTCTATAGGCTTAATAATAATTGTGTTTAATGGATACATAGTATTTCATTCTTTCCACTTTTACAGATAATACTATAATAGATAGCTTTGTAGAAATATTTTTGTAATATAAATCCTCAAAATGAAATAACTAATAGTGATATAATAATAACAACCACTACGACCATCACCTATCCTGATATTTCTGATTTTTGAAATCTCTGACAAGGTCTGAGATTCTTGTCTTCTTTCCCTCTTTCTACCCACCACCACACATCCCACTCAGAACCAAAGATCTTCACAGTATGCTTGACAGGGCAGGATGGCATATTCAGGGTTGAGAGCTGTGCTGATAAACTGGTCTGCTGCAAAACATAACTCTAATTTGTAGCATTTGCCAATATCTGTGGTGAAAATATTCCCACTCTGTCTAGTTTCCACCTACCAATGGTGTTAACAGTTGGCTTACAAAATTCCTGAGAGCTTAACTGGTTTGGGGAAGCTGGCTCCAACATAGCAATCAAAGTGGAACTGAAGCCTTTTGGTTATGTTGTGAAATGAAGATATTCAATAGGCCAGTCACCTACCAGATCACTGAGTTAATTCTGTTATCTGTGCTTTTGCAGTGGGTTAAAGCACCAGTAGCTTTGGCACCATCAGGGAACTGGATAGAAAAGCAGAACTGTGGGCCCCACCCAATGTGTAACCTTTGTTTACTTATTTATTTTGGCTATGCTGGGTCTTCCTGGCTGCACACAGGCTTTCTTTAGTTGAAGTGAGTGGGGGCTACTCTCTAGTTGCTGTGCTCGGGCTTCTCATTGTGGTGGCTTCTCTTGTTGAGGAGTACAGGCTTTAGGGTTCAGGGGCTTCAGTAGTTGGGGCACACAGGTTTAGTTGCCCTGCAGCATGTGGAATCTTCCTGGATCAAGGATTGAACCCATGTCCCCTGTATTGGAAGGCAGATTCTTAACCACTGGACCACCAGGCAAGTTCCCCCACATGTAATTTGTTCAGTCACAAAGTAAGTATTTTCAGCAAGATTCAAACCCAGGCCTTCTAACGTAGTCCAGCTTATAGCCATTATTTGTTCTGCTCTGCTAAGTTTTTCCAATACTAGTTTTTTGTTTTGTTTTGTTTTGTTTTTCTGAAGTAGAAAAATTGAGGATCTTAAAAGCTTTCGTCTCATAGAACCAAACCCAGATGGAATTAAGAATGGAAACTCTTTTGTCTCAGAGTAAATGGTTCTGTATGCTAGAACCGGAAGAATTCACTTTGTGATCTTTATTCATATTCGGGTAGTTAAGTACTGGTTGATTAAAAAGCCTCATGTNGTCTCATAGAACCAAACCCAGATGGAATTAAGAATGGAAACTCTTTTGTCTCAGAGTAAATGGTTCTGTATGCTAGAACCGGAAGAATTCACTTTGTGATCTTTATTCATATTCGGGTAGTTAAGTACTGGTTGATTAAAAAGCCTCATGTCTAGGGGCTTCCTCCAGGCAGCTGTATCCACATCAGTAGGATTTTTAAAATTTTTAACTCTCAGTTAAATCTCCTTCACCCAATTCCCTAGCATTTTAATTTTTCTTTAAGTCATTAAAGAAATACATTCTTATGAAAAAAAACATATTTTAAATACACTAAGTGAAATAGACAGAGAAAGACAAATATAGTATGATTTTACCTATATGTGAAATCTAAAAAACAGAATAAATGAAAAAACATAACAAAACAAAAAAAGAGTCAGATACAGAAAAGAAACAGGTAGTTGCTGGAGGGCAAGGTGGTGAGGGGAATGCTGCTGCCAAGTCACTTCAACCGTGTCCAACTCTGTGCGACCCCATAGACGGCAGCCCACCAGGCTCTCTCGTCCCTGGGATTCTCCAGGCAAGAACA
>SJYA01011680.1:0-12630 GCA_006410615.1 Neotragus moschatus
CCTGTATGTGAGACAGCAAAAGAGACACAGATGTATAGAACAGTCTTCTGGACTCTGTGGGAGAGGGTGGGATGATTTGAGAGAATGGCATTGAAATGTGTATAATATCATAGAAGAAAAGAATTGCCAGTCTAGGTTCAATGCAGGATACAGAATGCTTGGGGCTGGTGCACTGGGATGACCCAGAAAGATGGTATGGGGAGGGAGGTGGGAGGGGGATTCAGGATTGGGAACACATGTACACCCATGGCGAATTCATGCTGATGTATGGCAAAACCAATACAGTGTTGTAAAATAAAGTAAAATTAAAAATAAAAAATAAAATAAATCAATTTTATTCTCTGAAACCAAACCAATACAGTATCGTAAAGTAAAATAAAAGAAAATAAAAAATAAAATGGTTAATTATTTTTTAAAAATCAATGTTATCTAAAAAAACAAAACAAAACTGATGGAGAAATCAAAAGGTTTTCAGACAAGCAAAAGTTAAGAGACTTCAGTACCACCAAACCAGCTGTACAACAAAAGTTAAAGGGACTTATGTAATTAGGAAATACAAGAGAAGAAAAGATCTACAAAAACAAACCCCAAATAATTAAGAAAATTGCTATAGGAACATATATATCAATAATTGCTTTAAATGTAAATGGATTAAAGGCTCCAACCAAAAGACACAGACTAGCTGAATGGATACAAAGACAAGACCCATATATATGTTGTCTACTAGAAACCCACTTCAGAAACCCACTAAAGACACATATAGATGGAAAATGAGAGGATGGAAAAATATATTCCATGCAAACGGAAATTAAAAGAAAGTTGGAAAGTGGTCTAGTTTCATTCTTTTACAAGTGGCTGACCAGTTTTCCCAGCACCACTTGTTAAAGAGATTGTCTTTAATCCACTGTATATTCTTGCCTCCTTTGTCGAAGATAAGGTGTCCATAGGTGTGTGGATTTATCTCTGGGCTTTCTATTTTGTTCCATTGATCTATATTTCTGTCTTTGTGCCAGTACCATACTGTTTTGATGACTGTGGCTTTGTAGTAGAGCCTGAAGTCTGGCAGGTTGATTCCTCCAGTTCCATTCTTCTTTCTCAAGATGGCTTTGGCTATTCGAGGTTTTTTGTATTTCCATACAAATCTTGAAATTATTTGTTCTAGCTCTGTGAAAAATACTGCTGGTAGCTTGATAGGAATAGCATTGAATCTGTAGATTGCTTTGGGAAGTATACTCATTTTCACAATATTGATTCTTCCAATCCATGAACATGGTATATTTCTCCATCTATTAGTGTCTTCTTTGATTTCTTTCATCANGCTTTGGCTATTCGAGGTTTTTTGTATTTCCATACAAATCTTGAAATTATTTGTTCTAGCTCTGTGAAAAATACTGCTGGTAGCTTGATAGGAATAGCATTGAATCTGTAGATTGCTTTGGGAAGTATACTCATTTTCACAATATTGATTCTTCCAATCCATGAACATACCCTTGAGTTTTATGTGTATTTAGTTTACATAATTGGAGAAGGCAATGGCAATCCACTCCAGTACTTTTGCCTGGGAAATCCCATGGACGGAGGGGCCTGGTGGGCTACAGTCCATGGGACCATGAAGAGTCAGACATGACTGAACAACTTCACTTTCACTTTTCACTTCCATTCACTGGAAATGGAAATGGCAACCAACTCCAGTGTTCTTGCCTGGAGAATCCCAGGGACGGCAGAGCCTGGTGGGCTGCCGTCTATGGGGTCCCCAGAGTCGACACAACTGACGTAATTTAGCAGCAGCAGCAGTCTACATAATAGTCATTCATTGGATATGTAGTTTGTAAGTATTTTCTCTCATTCTGTAGTTCCTTTTCTATTCTCTTAACAAGGTCTTCCCAGAGCAAAACTCTGATTAAAATGAAGCCCAATTTATCAAATTTTGTTTTCACAAAGTGCGTTTTTGATATTATGTTTAAAGTCTCTATGTCTAACCCTGAGCCTGAAAACATGCTCCTAATACTTTTCTAAAAGTCTTACAGTTTTTTGTTTAGGTCTTTGATACATCTGGAGACAGCTTTCTTTGTTTTCTTCCTCCCTTCCTTCCCTTTCCTGCCTTCCTTTTCTTTCTTCCCCCCTTTCCTTCTTTTCGACCTACATTCCTTTCTTTCTTCCTTCCTTCCTTTTTCTTTCATTCTTTCTCCCTTCTTCCCTTTCTTTTTCTTTCTTTCATCTGTGGTTTTTTAATTGCTTTAGCACCCTTTGTAGAAAAGTTTCTCTTTCCTTAATTCAATTATCTTTGTACTTTTGTCAAAAATCATTTGTGCATATTTGTGTGATATATTTCTAAATTCTCTATTTTGCTGTACTGAATTGATACTAGATGAGTTTATCTTTCCATCAGTACATAGAATCTTGATTAATGTACTACACAATAAGTCTTAAAGCCAGATAGTTTTAAAGAGTACTGTTTTATTCTTTGTCAAGAAAGTTTAACAATTCTAGTTCCTTAGCTTTTCTATATAAATTTTTGAATCATATCAATTATATCTACAAAATGTATTGCTGGAGTTTTAATAGATATTGAATTGAACCCATTTATCAATTTGGAGAGACTGATATGCTTATTATTTTCAGTCTTGCAACCTTTGAATAGTTTGTACATTTATTTAGATTTTTTTCTATTTATTTTATTAGCATTGTATAGTTTCACCATATATGTTCTAAACATTTACGCAAGTTAAAAAACTGTAAATAGTATTGTATTCTTAATTTTGTTGACCATTTATTCATTATTGATTGTTGTTGTTCAGTCATGTCTGACTGTTTGTGACCCCATGAACTGCAGCATGCCAGGCTTCTCTGTCCTTCACTGTTTCCTGGAGTTTACTCAAACTCATGTTCAGTGAGTCAGTGACACCTTCCAGCCATCACTGTTAGTAGATAGAAATATAACTGATTTTTGTATGTTTATATTAATTTTGGTGGCCTTGCTGAATTCATTATTTATAGAAGCTGTTTTGATAGATTCCTTGGAATCTCCTTGTAAATAAACATAGTCATCTGCAAATAAGAACAATTTTATTTCTTCCTTTATGATCTATAATGCTTTTTCTTTTCTGGCTTTATTGAAATGGCTATGACCTTTAGCACCACGTTGGATGAGAGTAGTGAGAGTGGGCATCTTTGCCTTGTTTCTGATTTTAAGTGTAAAATTTTCTGTCTTTCACCATTCAGCATATTAGTTGTGAACTGTCATTAAATCAAGTTGAAGACTTTTCCTTTTATTCATATTTTCTAAAATATTTTTTATCATGAGTGGGTTTTGAGTTTTGTCAGTTGGCTTTTCTGCACTGATTTATATTTGATTTTTCTTTTTTAGCCCGTTTATTATGTTGTATTACAGTGCTTGATTTTTAAATGTTGAGCCAACCTTGCAACCTTGAAATAAATCCCACTTTGCCATCCCAAACTCTCTAGCTATTTTTTGCCCTCTTCATCCCCCATGGCGATATTTAAAATAGATAACCAACAAGGATCTACTCTTTAGCACGTGGAACTCTATTCAGTGTTATGTGGCAGCCTGGATGGGAGGGGAGTTTGGGGAAAATGAATACATCTTTATGATGTATATGTATGGTTGAGTCCCTTCACTGTTCACCTGAAACTAACACAGTATTGTGAATCAGCTATACTTCAATGGAAAATAGAAATTTAAATGAAAAGAAAAAGAACAAATAGTCAAGTAAAAGCATATTAACTCTTAAAAAAATCACATCGGTCACCATAGATAATGACTTTTATATATTACTAAACACTATTTGCTAATATGCTATTAAGAGTTTTTGCATATATACTTATGAGAAATACAGGTTTGTGGTTCTATTTTTTGTATTCTTTTTGTTTGGTTTTGATAGGGTAATATGATGTCCAAAAAATGAACTGGGAACCATTCATTTTTGGGGGGAAGAGATTGTGTACAAACAATGTTAGTTTTTCTTTAAATACTTGTTAGCTATTTTTTCTTTTTAGGTTCTACATATAAGCAATGTAAAATGATGTTTGTCTTTCTGTGTTTGACTTCACACAGAATGACAGTCTCTAAATCCATCTATTTCACTGCAAATGGCATTGTTTTGTTCTCCTTTATGGTTGAGTATTATATGTGGAGTCCAAAAAAGGGTACAAATAAGCTTATTTACAAAACAGAAGTAGTCACAAATGCATAAAAGAAACTTATGGTTGCCAGGGGATAAGGGAATGGGAGGAATAAATTGGAAATTTGAGGAGTGACATATACACTCTACTATATATAAAATAGATAACTAGTAAGGACCTACTGAGCACAGGGAACTCAATACTCTGTAATATATATATAATTTCATGTATAAATTATATATGAAAAAAATCTAAAAAAACAGTGGATATATGCATACGTATTACTGATTCACTTTGCTGTACACCTGAAACTAATACAACATTGTAAATCAACTATACTACAATAAAAATTTTTGTATACACAAGATGTGTTTATTTTCTACTATTTTCCTGCATAGATTTTTATCCATCCATACTTTTAGTTAATTTACTTTTTAAAATAAAAATGCTATTCATTAGCTTACATATATATATATATAGAAAGCCTAAATTAGAAAATTATGAGGTTGACCAAATGTTATCTCCCTAGATATATACTTCCCTACACAGTTTAGTAGTTTTTATATTAGGATATACTTAACTTGATTCTAGACACTTCTTGGAAGGAAAGTTATGACCAACCTAGATAGCATATTAAAAAGCAGAGACATTACTTTGCCAACAAAGATCTGTCTAGTCAAGGCTATGGTTTTTCCAGTGGTCATGTATGGATGTGAGAGTTGGACTGTGAAGAAAGCTGAGTGCTGAAGAATTGATGCTTTTGAACTGTGGTGTTGGAGAAGACTCTTGAGAGTCTCACGGACTGTAAGAAGCTCCAACCAGTCCATCCTAAAGGAGATCAGTACTGGATGTTCATTGGAAGGACTGATGTGGAAGCTGAAACTCCAATACTTAGGCCACCTCATGCGAAGAGTCAACTCATTGGAAAAGACCCTGATGCTGGGAGAGATTGGGGGCAGGAGGAGAAGGGGACGACAGAGGATGAGATGGCTGGATGGACTCACCAACTCGATGGACACGTATTTGGGAAAACTCCAGGAGTTGGTGATGAACAGGGGGGCCTGGTGTGCTGCAATTCATGGGGTCACAGGGAGTCAGACACATCTGAGTGACAACTGAACTGAACTGAACTGAACTTGATTCTTAGCTTAGTGCCTGTCAAGATTTAAAATTGTGCTGACAATGATTNCTCACCAACTCGATGGACACGTATTTGGGAAAACTCCAGGAGTTGGTGATGAACAGGGGGGCCTGGTGTGCTGCAATTCATGGGGTCACAGGGAGTCAGACACATCTGAGTGACAACTGAACTGAACTGAACTGAACTTGATTCTTAGCTTAGTGCCTGTCAAGATTTAAAATTGTGCTGACAATGATTTTGTGCATTTGTACAGAACACTCATATTTTCTTTATGGACTCCTTAGAGCAATCCGGAAGGAGGTAAAAATGAATGAAAGCTGAGATACCTTAATATTACGCAGTTTGCTGAGGCTCCTTCATGTTAAATTACTTGCTTGTTAGTGGTACAGCTAGATCAAGATTTTAATTCTAGAATCCTGTTTGATAATCCTGATGTCAGTAAGATTATAAGCAGAAATTATCCATATGTTTTTGCTTGGAGTTCATTTATTTGGCCCCTGCTTTGTTTGGCATTGTGTTGGTTAATAATGTGTTGGTGCATTGTTGCACACTTGATAAAAGAGTAATTATTCTGCTATATGTATATGCTGCTATTTGGTAGAGTATGATAAAAAAATGGGAGTTAGTTGAAGTGGGTTGATTGTGTAGTTCTCAGGGTTCTGTCATTTTACTGATCTTGCTGTTTTTCTTGTTCTATCAGTTAGAAAGAAGTACTGAAATGTCTTGGAGGAGGAAATGACAACCCACTCCAGTATTCTTGTCAGGAAAGTCCCGTGGACTGAGGACCCTGGAGGGCTACAGTCCAGGGGGTTTCAAAGAGTCAGACATGACTGAGCACACCCACCCACCTACCCACTGAAATGTCTATAATTGTGCATTTGTATGTTTGTCCTTTTAGATCATTTATTTATTTATGCTTCATGTATTTAAAATTTCTATTACTGGTTTCAGGTTATGTCTTCTAATGAATTGATAGTTCAGTTATTNAAAAAAAAGAAAGTTGGAGTAGCAATTCTCATGTTAGACAAAATAGACCTTAAAATAAAGAATATTACAAGAGATAATGAAGGACACTACATAATGATCAAGGGATCAATCCAGGAGGAAGACATAACAATTGTAAATATCTAGTCACCCAGCATAGAAGCACCTCAAGACATAAGACAAACACTAACAGACATAAAAGGAGACATTGACATTAACATAGTAATGGTAGGAGACTTTAACACCACTCTTACACTGAAGGACAGATCATCAAAACAGAAAATTAATAAGGAAACACAAGTCTTAAATGATACATTAAATGAGATGGGTCTCATTGATATCTTCAGGATGTTCCATCCAAATGCAGAAGAATACACCTTCTTCTCAAGTGCACATGGGACATTCTCCAAGATAGACCACATCTTGGGTCACATATTAAACCTCATTAAATTTAAGAAAACTGAAATTGTATCAAGCATCTTTTCTGACCACAATGCTATGAGACTAGATATCAGTTACAATTAAAAAACTAAAAAACACAAACACATGGCGATTAAACAGTACGTTTCTAAATAATGAACAGGTTACTGAAGAAATAAAAAGAGAAATCAAAAAATTCCTAGAAACAAATGACAGTGAAAACACAACCACCCAAAACCTATGGGATGCAGCAAACACAGTCCTAAGTGGGAAGGTTTTTTTTTAATATAAATATATTTATTTTAATTGGAGTTTAACTACTTTACAATATTGTATTGGTGAAGTTTATAGCAACAATCCTACTTTAAGAAACAAGGGCAACGTCAAATAGACAACATAACTTTACACCTAAAACAACTGGAAAAAGAAGAACCAAGAAAAAAAATAGCAGAAGGAAAGAAATCATAAAGACCAGAGTAGAAATAATGAAAAATAAATGAAAGAAACGATAGTAAAGATTAATAAACTAAAAGCTGGCTCTTTGAGAAGATAAACAAAATTGACAAACCTTTAGCCAGACTCATCAAGAAAAATAGAAGACGCAAATCAACAAAATTAGAGGTTTAAAAAACAGGAGAGGTTACAACAGACAATGCAGAAATACAAAGGATTATAAGAGACTATTATGAACAGCTATATATGGCAATAAAATGGATAACCTGGAAGAAATGGACAGATTCATAGAAAAGTTTGATCTTCCAAGACTGAACCAGGAAGAAATAGCAATTATGAACAACCCAATTACAAGCACTGAAATCGAAACTGTGATAAGAAATCTCAAAAAACATAAGCCCAGGAATAGATGGCTTTACAGGTGAATTCAATCAAACATTTAGAGAAGAACTAATGCCTGTCCTTCTAAAACTGTTTCAAAAAATATCAGAGGAAGGAATACTTCCAAACTCATTCTATGAGGCCACCATCACCCTGATACCAAAACCAGGCAAAGACAACACACAAAAAAAAGAAAACTAGAGGTCAATATCACTGTTAAGAATGGATGCAAAAATCCTCAACAAAATTCCAGCACACGGAATTCAACAACACATTAAAAAGCTCATACACCATGATCAAGTTGGTTTTATTCCAGGGATGCAAGATATATGCAAATATATGCAAATCAATCAATGTGATACACCATATTAATAAATCAAAAGGTAAAAACCATATGATAATCTCAGTAGATGCAGAAAAAGCCTTTGACAAAATTCAGTGCCCATTTATGATTAAAATTCTTCAAAAATTGGGCATTGAAGGACACTACCTCAACAGAATAAAGGCCATATATGATAAGCCCACAGTAAACATTATTCTCAGTGGTGAAAAACTACAATCATTCCCCCTAAGATCAGGGACAAGACAAGAGTGTCCACTCTCACCACTGTTATTCAACAAATTTTGGAAGTCCTAGCTCTAGCAATCAGAGAAGAAAAAGAAATAAAAGGAATCCAGATTGGTAAAGAAGTAAAGCTCTCACTGTTTGCAGATGACACAATGCTATACATAGAAAACTTGAAAGATACTATCAGAAAATTACTAGAGCAAATCAGTGAATTTAGCAAAGTTGCAGGATACAAAATCAACATACAGAAATCACATACATTCCAATATACTAACAGTGAAAAATCAGAAAAAGAAATTAAGAAATCAATCCAATTCACCATTGCAACAAAAAGAATAAAATATCTAGGAATAAACATACCTGAGGAGACACGGATTCATGTTGATGTATGGCAAAACCAATACAATATTGTAAAGTAATTAACCTCCAATTAAAATAAATTTTAAAATTTTAAAGAAAATTATAAGACACTAATGAAAGAAATCAAAGACAACTTATACAGATGGAGTAATACCCCATGTTCCTGGGTAGGAAGAATCAATATTGTGAAAATTACTGTACTACCAAATGCAATCTACAGATTCAGTGTAAAACTAGAACAAAGCTCAGAACTAGAACAAAAAATTTCACGATTCATATGGAAACACAAAAGATCCTGAATAGCCAGATCTGTCTTGAGAAAGAAGGGAGCTGGAGGAATCCATCTTCCTGACTTCAGATTTTGCTACAAAGGTACAGTCATCAAAACAGTATGGTACTGGCACAAAAACAGAAATATAGGCCAATGGAATGATATAGAAAGCCCAGAAATAAACCCACGCACCTATGGCTACCTTATTTTTGATGAAGGAAGCAAGAATATACAATGGGGTAAGGATAATGTCTTCAATAAGTGGTACTGTGAAAGCTGGACTGTAAGTCACAAAGAGAAAGATAAATATTGTATACTAATGCATATATGTGGAATCTAGAAAGGTGGTATGGAGAATTTATCTGCAGGAAGTAATGGAGAAACAGACATGGAGAACAGACTCATGGACACAGGCAGAGGGTAGGGCAGGGTGAGATGTATGGAGAGAGTAAATGGAAACTTACCATATGTAAAACAGATAGCCAACCGGAATTTGCTGTATGTCTCAGGGAACTCAAACAGGGTCTCTGTACCAACCTAGAGGAGTGGGATGGGTAGGGAGATTGGAGGGAGGTTCAAGAGGGAGGGAACATATGTTTACCTATGGCTGATTCATGTTGAGGTTTGACAGAAAACAACAGAACTCTGTAAAGCAATTATCCTTTAATTGAAAATTAAATAAATGTTTTAGTTAAAAAAGAAACAAAACCACCACACCAAATAAAGGAAATTCCATCACCATTCAGCAGTCATACCCATTTTTCCCTCCCTCTAGCCTCTAATCTAGCTTGTTTCTATAAATTTGCCTATACTGGGTATTTCGCATAAATGGAATCATAAAATACTGTACATGGAAAAAAATTCCTAATAACTATGTATGAATATTCAGGCCATGTGTCTGTGTGAGGTGAGAGACCACAGAAGGTAACACTGGGCCAACTGGTTTTGGAGGCATGAGGTCTAGAGCTGAATGCAGTTCAGTTCAGTTCAGTCCCTCAGTCGTATCCAACTCTCTGCGACCCCATGAATTGCAGTACACCAAGCCTCCCTGTCCATCACCAACTCTCAGAGTTCACTCAGACTCATGTCCATCGAGTCAGTGATGCCATCCAGCCATCTCATCCTCTGTCGTCCCTTTCTCCTCCTGCCCCCAATCCCTCCCAGCATCAGAGTCTGAATTTCATTATTTACCAGCATATATAAGCTTTCTGAGTGTGAGATGCCCACCTGAAAAAAATGGATACAATCTTTACTGCCTATCTTATAGTAACACAAGATTTTTTCAAAAGATAATGTATATAAATGTTTTTTTGCAAATGATTCTATGGGAATCACATCATATTTACCAATCACTATATTTATTGGTGAATGAAGTACGTGTTCAAACTTTATTCAGTTTCTCTCTCCTTCATACTTAATTCTAACTTCTTTAGTCATTTTATGCTGTCATCGTGTAAGTGATTAAATCTTTCCCTGACTTTGAATAATATGATGAGTCATTTATACAAACGTTTACAAGATTGATCACCGAGGCTGATCATAAATAATTTTTGGCTTACATTCCATTTGTCTAGTCATTATTTATGGACAATTTAAAACATCACAGGCCAATTTAGCACTTATTAAATGACCCACAGCCTTATCATTAACCTTGAATGAGAATGGTGTAACCTTTTCCATAGAAACATTAGGAATATCTGGACCCGTTGTTCTTATTTTATTAGCTCATTAAGAAAGTTTGGGAAAATTCAGTTGCTTTCAAGCATCTTATAATTTTATTTTACAATAGCATTAGGAGGGCATCACAGATTTATTGAAGAGACAGCAAATGAGACAAAGAAATGGAAAGATTATTTTTGAGGCCTTCAACCATTATAAAATCAGATGCTGAAAAAGTAGTCACGGAAAATCATCATTTAAACTTGTCTTTTAAAATGTGCCCTTCCCATGTGACTTCATAATTGCCTATTCCAACCAAATGACTACTTTGCTTAGGGCTGCAGAGCTAAGATGCTTTCAAAAGGGCCATATCAATCATCCATAGAATTGGCAACCAAATTCAGAAGGCACAATCAGTATCATCAGTTTTGAAACCCAAAAGCATAACACAGCTTGAGTTTTAGGGGAAGAAATCTTCTAATATATAAGCTAATCTTTGAAATGAAATTCAAGCTCAGCGTATGAATACATCTGCGCATGAATACACTCAGTGTTTTAGTTACCTTTCCTGATTTCCACCTGCAAGCTACCGGAGACCTCTGTTTTGCAAGGCCAGTGTCTGCTCTCATAAGAAACAGCCGTTCTGAGCCGGACTGGTGTTTGCTGCAGCAGATAGCCTGTGGCCACAAAGTGGTAGGAAAGAGTAAGCCAGGGTTTGCCACGTAAAGAAAGGTTTCCTTTTTTGTGCACTTGACAAATCCTTGCCTCTGAGAAGCTTGGGATGAACACTCATGATGCTTCCCTGCACATGTTTTCCTCTCCAGTATGAATATATATTTTTAATCTTATTTCACCCCTACTCTGTTTTGTTCACAACTCCCATAGACTTCAAACATACCCCACATCTTCTTTTTCTTTACTCTTTGCGATCGCCTTGCAGGGCCCCTGATGACACTTCCGTTGGGGCCGCCCTGCAGTTGTCTCCTGGGTCCCCGTGGTCCCCAGCTGCTCATCTCCTTGCTGTTGGCTCCTGTCTCATCGCGGTAGCACCTCCCCTCCTTCCTCTGACGATGTTAGCTCTAGTTCTTGGTGTCGCCATATTTCCTTGGAGTTCTGGTTTTAGTTGTTCTGGATTTCTGTTGCTCAGCATCCTTTTTTTGTGTCCTAGGTGTCCGGTTACCCTCAGTGCTTGGTTTATGTTTAAGAATGAAACTTCATATCATATATTCACATACATATGAAATCTAGAAAGACAGTGCTGATAAGCCTATTTGGAGGGCAGCAATTGAGACGCAGATATAGAGGACAGACTTGTGAACATGGGGAAGGAGAGGGTGTGATGACTTGAGAGAGTGGCATTGAAATGTATATGTTACCATATGTGAAATAGACAGCCAGTGGGAACTTGCTGTATGACACAGGGGCTCANATCTAGAAAGACAGTGCTGATAAGCCTATTTGGAGGGCAGCAATTGAGACGCAGATATAGAGGACAGACTTGTGAACATGGGGAAGGAGAGGGTGTGATGACTTGAGAGAGTGGCATTGAAATGTATATGTTACCATATGTGAAATAGACAGCCAGTGGGAACTTGCTGTATGACACAGGGGCTCAGCTCAGCCCTCTGTGATGACCTAGAGGAGTGTGGGGGGGGGGTGCAAGGCATCAGGGAGATTCAAGAGGGAGGGGACATATGTGTACCTATGGCTGATTCATGTTGATGTATGGCAGAAACCAACACAATATTGATTATCCTTCAATTAAAAATAAATAACTTTTTTAAAGAATAATACTTTCTCCAAAGAAGATATACAGATGTCTAACAAACACATGAAAAGGTGTTCAGCATCACTCATTATCAGAGAAATGCAAGTCAAAACCACAATGAGGTACCATCTCACACTGGTCAGAATGGCTGCTATCAAAAAGTCTACAAACAATAAATGTTGGAGAGGGTGTAGAGAAAAGGGAACCCTCTTACACTGTTGGTGGGAATGAAAACTAGTACAGCCACTATGGAGAACAGTGTGGAGATTCCTTTAAAAACTGCAAATAGAACTGCCATATGACCCAGCAATCCCACTGCTGGGCACACACACCAAGCAAACCAGAATTGAAAGAAACACGTGTACCCCAGTATTCATCTCAGCACTGTTTTCAATAGCTGAGACATGGAAGCAACCTAGACGTCCACTGGCAGATGAATGGATAAGAAAGCTGTGGTACATATACACAATGGAATATTACTC
>SJYA01011682.1:0-12412 GCA_006410615.1 Neotragus moschatus
AAAAAAAGAAATAAAAACACAGCCAAATAAAATCCCTCAAATGCCAAAAATAAACCAAAGTGAGACACCATGTAAAATATTTCTTCCTTCTACACTAAATGTTTTTGTGGGATAAGTCAGCTTGAAAGAATTTAAGTTCTGTTTTGATTTTCACCACTTACATGGCCTACTCCAGGGACCCATGCCTTGCCCAACTTAGGGCCAAAATCCTGAAAATAGAGTAAGCATTTGGTGTGTACACCCCCACTTGAAGAGGAATGGAAGCAGTAAACTCTAAAATGAGACCAAATGCTTGGAATGGGTCTATAGATGAGGGCTGTGTCTGAAACTGTTTATTTTTGCTGATTTGATAATTAAATTTTATGCCATATGTTATTGTATACTAACAATGAATTAGTCTTATTTAAAAGCAAATGCTTAAAAATTCTCATTTTTGGATTATATTGTTTTCAATAATTCCCATGCTCCATCATTTTTTATGTTGTTTTTTCATTAGTGGAGACAACATTTTATATAGTAACAAAATTATAAAAACACCTCATTCTCATTTTACATTGGTTTAACCTCTTATCTAAATGTATAACTGTTCTTCATTATTTTATTACTTAGATACATTTTCCTTCATGATTGCTTCCTTTAGTGAAAGAGGAATCCATTGAAATGATCCAAGTCAATCAAAAAGGATTCTTTTTTAAAAAAATTGCATGAGTTTCTCTGCCTGTGAAGAGAGCATCACATTCGTTTTCTTTAGCAAGTTAATATGGAGTAATGTTTTGGACATAATTAACCAGGAATGGAGTCTATTATATGTTTGGTATTTCATTTCAGTTCAGTTCAGTCACTCAGTTGTGTCCGACTCCTTGCGACCCTATGAATTGCAGCACGCCAGGCCTCCCTGTCCATCACCAACTCTTGGAGTTCACTCAGACTCATGCCCGTCGAGTCAGTGATGCCATCCAGCCATCTCATCCTCTGTCGTCCCCTTCTCCTCCCCTTCTCCTCCTGCCCCCAATCCTTCCCAGCATCAGAGTCTTTTCCAATGAGTCAACTCTTTGCATGAGGTGGCCAAAGTACTGGAGTTTCAGCTTTAGCATCATTCCTTCCAAAGAAATCCCAGAGCTGATCTCTTTCTTTCTTTTTTTTTTTGGCACAGGGATTTTATTTCTTTTTACACTGTTGACCTTTCTAATCATTCCCAATTAACATTTAACATGTAATTTTTTTTCTTTTTAATTATGATGACATTGAGAGAATATAGACTATATAATTGTTTTGGAACAATTGTTGAAGAGGTACTTAAAATAATTTAAAGGTTGCAAATGTATTTTTAAAAGAAATCGTCAAAAAATTATATACTTCTGCATATAGAAAAATGCTTGTATTATGTGTATGTTTCAATCACAAAGTGAACAGACCCACTCAAATCAAGAGATACAGCATTGTCAACATTCAATAATACTCCCTCCCTCCTTCCAAATGTGACATTATCCTGGCTTCTAACACCAGAATAGTCTTCCGTGTTTTTAAATTACCTTCTAGCATAATGATATTTAGGTCTGGCTTTTTTCACTCACCGTATGCTTGTGGAGTTATTCATGTTCTTTGTAGATGTTGTTTTCATTTTGTAGTGTCTATCCTTTTATGGTATGATAGTGAATTATTTAATTTTTTAGTCATTTTTATGACTTGTGGGGCTTTAAATTGTTTCGTTATTAGTTATTCCAGTTAATGCTACTGTGGATATTCTACTACCAATACTGTGAATATTCTTGTACATGTCTTCTCACAAACATGGGCACCTTTTTGTATTGGGTATATACCTAGAGGTGGAATTGTAACGAAAGGTGTGCACCTGTTCACTCAGCTTCACTAGATATTGTCAGATGCTGTTTCAAAATGGTACCAGTTTACATTTTTACCAGCAGAGTATTAGAGTTGCAACTGTTCTGCATTCTCAATATCACCTGGTATAGTCTTTTAAAAAAGGTTACCCATTCTTTTTGTGTAGAATGATATATTTTTATTAAATTTTCATTCTTTGGTGATTAATGAAGTTGAGGACCCTTTACTATATTAATTATGTATTTGAATATCCTCCTCTGAAGTGTCTATTCCAGTCTTTTGCCTTTTTCTATTTTTCTTGTCTGTTGCACATGATTAGAAGTTCTTTATATATTTTAAGTGTAAACCCCTTGTCAATTATATATCAATTACCTTCTCTACCTTGTGGCTCACTCATTCACATAATTAATAAAATATTTTGTTGAAAATAAGTTTTAAATTTTCATGTAATCTACCTAATTAATTTTCTTTTATGGTTAGTGCTCTTGGTGTTCTATTTAAGTAGTCTTTGTTACTCTAAGATCATGACCACATGACCTTTCATCTTTAGATCTGCAGTCTACCTAGAACTGATTTTTCTCTGTGGTATGAGGAAAAACCCTAGTTTCATTGTTTTCCATATGGATAACTAATTCTTCTGGCTCCATTTAAGAAGTCTTTATCCCCTTCTCTGCAGTGCCACCTTTTTCATAAAGCAAATCTATCCCAAATGTGTGGGTCTGTTACTGAACTTGTGTTTTGTTTCATTGGTCTATATTTGCCTATTTGTGCAGCAATAAAACTTGCCTTAATTAATATATCTTAATAATGTCTTGACGTTCAGTTAAATAAATAAGGATAGTCCTCTAATTTGTTTCTCCATCATTGTAGATATTCTTGGCTATTTAAATGTATATCCTTTTGAGAATCAAATAATCACAAAAAAATCCTGTTTGAATTTTATTTGTATTGCATTTGAGTCTAAAGATTAATTTGGAAAGAACAATCTTGGATCTTTCAGACCAATAACTCTGTGTTACATGTTAATATGTTTAAAATGTTTATGTTTAAAAACTTATATGTTAATATGTTAACATGTTAATATGTTTAAGAACTTATTTGAGTAGTCTTTATTTTCTTTAAACAATATTTCACATCTTGGGCTCTTTTGGTAGAGAAGTCTTCATAATATTTTTGTTGGGGAGGTGTTCATTTTATTCATTTGTTTGGTATTAGAAGCTTTTTGATTCTACTGTAAATCATTACTTTCAAGATTTTATTTTCTAATTATAGTTGTTGATTTATAGAGATAAACTGATTTTCATATTGATTTTGTATCCAGGGCCCTTGCTAAATTCATTCATTAGTTTTAAACTTTATTAATAGTTACATATCCTTTTGAATTATCTGTATAATATTTTCTGGAAGAGTCTGCATAGTATTGGTGTAATTTCTTTCTTAAAAGCTTGGTAGATTTCACAGGCGGAACATTTCTGTTCTTGGCATTGTCTTTGTATAAAGAGTTTTAATAGTCATTTAAAATTCTTTATTAGGTATGGAAATACCCATTTTTTTCAATTTCTTACATGAGTTTGGTAAATAGAGTTTTTTAAAAAAATTTTTGTTGATTATTTTTAGGAATTGTCTATTAATGTATTTTTTAACATTTATTGGTATAAAGTTTTCATAATCTCTCCTATTATGACACTTATGATGTCTATGTGCTATGAAGTAGCTTACTTTTTTTCCATTTCAATCCTGGCCATTATCTTTTTATCAATTGTATTCATGTTTAAAAGATCCATCATCTGGTTTTTCTGACCTGATGTGCTATAAGCCTTTTTATTTCACTTACTTCTGCCCTCATCAGTCTTGTTTCCTGTATTTTACCTTCAATTGCTTTCTTTTTCCAGCTCTTTGACATGGAACTTAGATCATTAGTCTTTTTCTTTTCTAACGTACTCATTTAAGGCTATAAATTTCTGCTTAAGCACAATTTTGCTGAATCTCATAGATTAGATTTAAAATATTTTCTAATTTTCATTGTGATCTCAACTTTGACCCAAGGGCTATTTAGAAGTATATTGCTTAATTCCTAAACATTGGAAGATTTTCTGCTATTTTTAGTTGTTGATGTCTAGCTTAATTCCCACCCACTCTGGTGTTCTTGCCTGGAGAATTCCAGGGATGGGGGAGCCTGGTAGGCTGCTGTCTATGGGGTTGCACAGAGTTGGACACGACTGAAGCGACTTAGCAGTAGCAGCAGCAGCAGCTTAATTCCCATACAGTCAAAGCATATCTTCTGTATGATTTTGATTTTTAAAATTCGTTGATGCTTTATTTATTTTTTCCTGTAGATGGTCATATTTTTTAGCAACTTAACTGAAATATTTTCACCTGTTGATGTTTGTTAATGCATAGTGTTTGTATACACTTGAAAATAATGTGTATTATACATTTTTTCAGTGTCTTTGCTTGTCAGGTATATAGCTTTGAGATAGAAATTTTAATTTACCTTTGAGTTGGACAATTTTTTCTGAGACATAAAGTGAAACATTTAATTCACTTTTTAAATTTGTGTATATTTAAAGCAGGTGTCCCACCATGAACTTAGGAAAGTCCTATATGGAAATGGTCATGGAGATTTTCACAAGAGTTGTATTCTATTCAATACTCTAAATTGAAATTATCTTTGATCACATTTATGTTTTTGTTTTCCTCTAATCAGTTGACTGATCTGATAGAGAGCTGTGTGAACATTTTAGGAAAGCTAGCCTTGTTCTGGACTTTGGCTTGTTACTTAAGATGAGTTAACGCTGGCTTCAAGAAATGCTGTGATGTTGGACTACAGTGCTGTAATGTCTTGATAGAGATTAGAATGCAAAAATCAAGACTGAACAAGACTGAAAACAAAACCAAAACTTTGATGTATGTTTTACCATGATTGGGAAGGAGTTCCCTTGAAGGGAATCAGTGCTGTCTTTTGTTAATTCTGTAGTATGAAATGAGAACTTGGAAGATGAATTTAAGAGAAGTAAGAAAGACTTAGATGCAAGTATGTGGGTGCAGGGAATGATAGTTTTAGAGGAGGAAAGTATGATGGTTTGATGAACATTATTTTCCTTACATCACATGCTGCTGCTTCTCAATGCTGTGTTAAGTGCTTTCCCTTTTCTTGAGCCAGTAATGGCAGAGTGGCTATGCTATTTTTTTTTTTTTTTTAAGTCACTAAGTTGTGTCCGACCCTTTGCGATCCTATCCGTCCATGGGATTCTCCAGGCAAGAATATTGGAGTGGGTTGCCATTTCCTTCTCCAGGGGATCTTCCTGACCCAGAGATCGAACCCAGGTCTCCCGTATTAGAGGCAGATGCTTTAACCTCTGAGCCACCATGGAAACTATCAAATCAAGAAGGTAAAAATGCACCAGGAGGCATTTCAAACATATTATTCCCCATTATCTTTCTGAAGCTTATTTTGTGATTCACCATTGTTACTGTTGAGCCTTTGGTTTTTCAGGTTGGAATTCTAACTAATAAAGACTGGTTTATTTTTCTTTTCAGCTTCTAATCTGTAGAATGGAACCCTTAAAACAACTGATCTGCTAGCTATGTAACTGAGAGTAGCAAAGTGATTGCTAAACTTTAAGTGGCTCAAAGACAGTACTTTCTTAGCATATTTGAATTTCCAAACACAACACTTTTGTTGGCAAAACTGAACAAATGTTAAAGCTAATTATAATAAAAACAATTCACAAATGCTTTCAAAAGCAAGGTATATAATAGCTGGAAATATATAGTTAATTTTTTATATTCCTTATTAATTTATACTATAAATGGCTCTTCCTTGAATTCTGCTGCAGACTTGAAACATCAAGATGTATTAGCTGCTAAATAATCATGAGTGTTGTAATAAGTTGAAATGTCAACATTATAATAACTACTAAGTTCAAAAGCAAGAAATTTCTTGGAAATTATTTCAAAATAGTATAAACATATTTAAGGTTATCTTAGAATACAAAAATACTTGAAATTATAATTATAATAAATTAAAATTATATTGCATAATTATTACATATTACATAATTATATAATAATACCTGATGATTTGTTTATCTTGAAACATTTTACATTTATAGCTGATTTCTTTTTCTCTTCCCAAACTTATAGTATGAATTAACTTGTACCAGTGACTGACCTTTGAGTTTTCATTATTAGTATTTTACCAGAGGGTTAATGTGTACTTTTAAATGTTTTTGCATCTCATCATCACAGAAATGTGAAACAGAAGATGAATAATGGGAAAATTTATGTTAATGTCTCTGGCTCAGGATGTAAGCTATTATTTGATAGATAAGTCCAAAGTAATGGAACCTGGTGCTCTCTTGCGTGGCTGCCTAATTTTTATGCCAGGTTTCATGTCACATAAAATATTTTCTGTAGATATTTTGCATTTCAAAGTTGTGCATTAAAATATTCACTGTTTGGAAATCATCACAATAAATGTAAGTTAATGGCTTAAGAGCAGTAGTTGGTGTTCTTAGTTCTTCCTTCTTTGAAAATGTCTAATTTTATTCATCCCACATGTTTGTTTCTGGAAATTTAATGATTATTTCCTAGAATTTTGTTAATCTTTAAAGCAGTTTCAGTTGTTGTTGGTGACAGAGCTATCACAGTCCAGAAGGCAACATATAATCCCTTTATAACAGAAATGGCACCAAAAAAACATCAAGGAAAGGATGAGCTTTTTCTATACAATAATTGTTTTATTTTATACTTGGAAATCATATCTGTAGTTATGCTGTTTGTGACTATGAAAATATAGTAAAAAATACATCAAAACCTCTTTGACATAATTTCGTGATTCATATTTGGTTTATATTCATTTTAATGGCTCTTACAATACAGAAAAATTTTAGAATGGCTTTGAAAATAGGAAAACAACGTAAACAATCCCAAACAGAATGTTCTGAGTTATTGTAAAATGAAAATACTTAATGTTTTTCCCCTTCAGGCATATTCAAGTTCTGATTGTCATAAAATCTGCCCTTTCTTATTCTTGATTTGCATGGGATCTAATGACATGGCATTTCTTAGAAAATATGCTTAGTTCTTTGCAGCAAAGAGGAAGTCCTATAAATTTTTCCTAAAAATTAAGGTCACAGTACATTGTTAACTAACAAATGAAAACAGAACGTATCCTTTTATAATCACCTAGTTTAAAAATAATTACTATTCTAATCATTTATCTTATTTATAATATCACCCATTAAACCTTATATATTTTTTGTCATTAATTTACTGACATGATGTCAGCAACTGAGTGTTCTTCTCTTATCTAGAGTGTCACCATTCTTATTTTTGAAGAGGAATGTCACAAATGGGACATATAATTAGCCATTAAACAATTCGAGTCTTATTACCAGTTCTATTTTAACTGCCTGTGTGAACTAGGGTAAGGCATTTAACTTTTCAAGACCTTGAAACCTTAGTTTCCTCACTTGTGAAGAAGAGTAAGCTCCACATTTCTCTGGTCCTGCCTGTTCTAAAGTTCTGTGAATCTTGATACAATATTTCTAGCATGGCAGTGCAGCCTTGGCATTCTCGTGTTATTAACAGCAAGCAAGAAAATGACTGCGGTGGATGCTGTTGAATGTCTCCCTAGCATCCATCCTTTCTTTCCTCTAGCTGAAAGTATTCTGATTTTGTTTCGGTTATCCTTGCCTCCCTTTACACACACACACACACACACACACACACACACGAGGTCCAGAAGTGAGCTCTAATCTGATTAGGAATGCAAATCAGAGGCTTCCCACCTGCCAGCCTGCGATTAGTTCAGGAATAGACATGCATTACAATTTGGGGCACTGGGATGTCTCAGGGATTTCGGAGAAACTTTTTCATTCATTCTTTTTAAGAGAGACTTTTTTTCCCCCCAAATAATGCCCGGTTAGACTTATTGCACAGACTTACTATACATTGAAGGCCAGTCACTATTTGGTGCTAGCTGGAGCTACAGTGTTGAATAAGCCCCGTCTTCCTGTCGGGGCGGGGGGGTGGTTCTCAGTTGAGGAAAGATGAGGCAGAAATTACAGAGGCACATCACAATTCCAAGGAGAAAGATCACCGTGGGAAAACCAGAGAAGAAAAGCCTAAACCAGGCTTCAAAATGCATTCAGAACAGGAATGTGGTCTTTCTGGTGGCTCAGATGGTAAAGAGTCTGCCTGCAGTGTGGGAGATTTGGATTTGATTCCTGGGTTGGGAAGTTCTCTTGGAAGAAGACATGGCAACCCACGCTAATATTCTTGCCTGGAGAATCTCATGGACAGAGGAGCCTGGTGTGCTACAATTCATGGGGTCCCAAAGAGTTGGACACAACTGAGCAGCTAACACAAAAGAGATTAGTGGAGAGAGATGCGATACAGTAGCTGTGGCCTGCATTAGCCCTTTAGGGGTTAAAAACTTGAGAGCAAGATGTAAAGAAGCCTCAAACCTGCTTTGATGTCCAGATCCCAGTTTCTACAGCCCTCACACTTTCTGGGGGGTGCTAGGTCCTGGACTAAGTGCCTGGAGAGACACTTTTTAATTGGACATGTAAGAGGAAGGATGCAACTCTGGTTCTATTTTTGACAGCTGAGGAAAAATCTATGACTAGATTGGCACAGTGGAAAGGAGGGCAGAAAATTAGGATCCTTGATGACATCATTAAGCTGCCAGAGTAGTCAATATTGGAAAGTCTTAACATTTTAGAAACCGTGTTTTATTATTAGTTATTCTGTTTGAATTGTGTTCTGTTAGTGACAGTTGTAATATCCATATACAACACATCGAATCTCATCAGAAAATGCACGTGGAAGTGCCTCTAGGAAGTAAAAAGCATTATAAAAATTCTAGGGCTAAATTGTCTAATGGAATTACTTCTCACCAATTAATGTGCTTATATAAATGTATTTGTCCTATTAATATTTACTGAGGCTTGAGATGTGCTGGGCACCATAAAAGGAAGTTAACTTTAGGACACATTCCAGTTAACTGACTTCCTTGAGACCCCACAACGGGACTGAAACAGAGACAGACAAAAGACCAGGAATCTTGATTTAAAAAAAAATATATATATATATATATATATATATATATATGTACAACTAAAGGACTTTGTTATTGGCTTTTTAGTACCCTAATAAACATCTGCACTTCTGGTAAGAAGTGCAGTTACTCAGTCGTGTGTGACTCTTTGTGAAACCATGGACTTCAGCTTACCAGGCTCCTCTGCCTATGGAATTTTCCAGGCAAGAGTATTGGAGTGGGATGCCATTTCCTTCTCCAGGGGATCTTCCCGACCCAGGGATTGAGCTTGGGTCTCCCACATTGCAGGCAGACGCTTTACCATCTAAGCCACCAGGGAAGCCCTCACTTCTGGTAAAATGGACCATTAAAGTTAGGATAGGCTACTCATAAGACAAATGTCTTAAAACAGTCCCAGCTAAAAACAAGTTATTTTGCAATTCATTGACACTATTCTAGAAGGGAAACTTGGTGATAGAATAGGCAGACTATTTCAAACCCATCATCACTACAGGAAAATTCAGATATTTGGGCAAATACTTATTTGTTGCCTTTCAGTACATCATGTCTGAAACTCCCTTATGATTGATGAATATCTCATTGTTTTCATTACCACTCTCTCTAGTGCACACCCTTTTAACCTCATGATTTAGTTAATGTTAAACTTTCTCCATTCATTCAATCAACATTAACTTCCCACTGTATGCTGGGCGTTATGGTGCCAGAATCTGGAAGTCCTTTTCACATCACTTCCTTCACCTCTCCCAAGAATTTCTAATAAATTGGCAACATTTGTATTGTCTTTTAAGATCTTCATACTCTACTTTTGATCTTATTGTCTTCTACTCAATTTTAGGATATTTTTTCTACTTTAAGTAGATTCTCTGGGTCCTCAAATATTCTTATCAATCAACCATTCAACATTTTTAGTTTCAGAATGCTTTTATTCTTGCTCTTCACAGTTAACTTCTTTTAAGTGCCTATGTAGCTTAACGTCTTATCTGTTCTGAGAAAAATTATTTTAATCCTAGGCTTTTGCACTTAAAATATTAGGCGTGAGGAGAAAGTAAAAAACAGCTTTGGAGGAAACAGACTCATAATATTTATCTACATACTCATTTTTTGATGTATGGAAGTCAGATAATTATAGTGTATACCTTACTGTTGTATGTCCATTATCTCTCAATAACACTGAAAGGTAAAACCAGCAAACAAGAAAGAAAAATTAGCTGTGTACTCTCTTAAATCATTTGCTCCAGGTATAATCTAGTAAAACAAAAAAGGAATAAGAAATGGGACAACATGAAAAACACTGAAATGTTAACAACTTGCCTTAATATAAGAATTATAGTGAAATTTAATACTTCAGATAGAATCGAATACTTAATAATATATTAATAGTGGACTTTTTGTGATGAGATTAGGATTGTTTTGTATTCTTCAATATAGTTTTCTACGTTTTATACTATAAAGCATTATTTTGATTATTAGAAGATATAAAACTGTGATATCTAACTGTTACTTTATAATGGAGACAGAAACATTTTTATTTGGCAAAAGTTTAATGATATAATCAGAAAGATGTTTAGTCTTAGTAGTTGATTATTAAGATATTGCTTTCACAAAATGCCTTCCCTCTATTGGAGAACCCAAAATATCCAACCATATGTTTTTATTTATATTCATTTATATATATATGTGTGTGTGTATATATATATATATATATAAAAGAACTCTGCAGTACTAAAAACTAATGACATAAAAGCATGTTCATTGACATGGAAGTATATTAATGATATTTCATTCCGTGAAAAGAAGTGTGATTTCATTTTTCGAGTACTGGAGTGGGTTGCCATTGCCTTCTCCAGAACATGAGGAGGACATATTAAAATAGTAGCAGTGATTTTTCTCCTAGATAATTGAATTATGGGCAATTTTGATTCTGCTTTCTACTTTCTGTGTTTTATTAAAAATATTATTTCATATGTAACAAAATACTTTTCATACGTACTCTTTAGGTTCTTGGCATAAGAGAGGAATTACTTGAATTGATAGAAATTAACTGTGGTTAAACACAGGGCCATAAGAAAACTAGGAAAGCCTAGCAGCCTTTTCACTGGGGCCTAGTCCCTCCACAACCAAGGTGTGAAATAAGCTTGAAAAGGTCAGTTAATTTAAAGGCATGATACCTTCCCTCTGTCCCCTTGACATTTGCCTACCATAGGAGGTTATAACTGATGAGGCTGGCCATACTGTGGTGTGATGTACAGTGCTATTTGGTAGTGTTCAGGCAGCAAGTCCTTGGAGGCAGGAACCAGCCCTATGCTTACTTTCAACTGATGTATTTGACTGCTTAATCAAATTGTTAATCAAATGTGAGAATGGAAACAAATGAGTCTCAGAAAGCAAGAATGCCTCAAGAGGATAACATTGACTGAGATTTAGTGGTTCATATAGGTTGTCACTATGTATATAGCTTCCCATTAAGACTTTGTGGTCTTCTTCANCAACTGATGTATTTGACTGCTTAATCAAATTGTTAATCAAATGTGAGAATGGAAACAAATGAGTCTCAGAAAGCAAGAATGCCTCAAGAGGATAACATTGACTGAGATTTAGTGGTTCATATAGGTTGTCACTATGTATATAGCTTCCCATTAAGACTTTGTGGTCTTCTTCATCCCCTTCTGTATTCCATTCAACAAGGTTTCATACAGGAAGCCAATAATATTGGCTGAGCAACTTACTTGAGCCACAGACTATGCTCGGTGCAGTGAAGTACGAACACACAGGTTAGCTGTCTTCCCTTAGAAATGTTGCTCTTATTATTATTGTGTATATACTTCTATGATTTTTACCTTTATATTTATTCCTGTATCTATATCTATACCTCTTATTTCCCTTCAAAGCTTTGAAGCTATTGTTACATTTTATTTAAGCTCTCAGTACAATTGAAATGAAGTCTGATGTGTCTGATTCTCATTTGTTTGTTGGTTCTGGAAGCTTTCAGAATTCTCTTTCTATCCACTGAATTCAATAAAAATCTCACTGTATATATCTTTCTCTCTCTCTCTCTTTTTTTCTTGCTTAGAACTGGATGGGCCTTTTCAATCTAAAACTTGTATCATTCTTGAGAGTGGGAAGTTTCTTCTATGACTATTTAAAAAATTATTTTCCTACCTCCTTAAGCCTTATTTTGTATATCTGGAGTTATTTTTTCATATTTTAAATTTCTGTCTTGTTTTCATCTTGGAAGATGTATTCAATCTTATCTTCTCTATCACAAATTTGGTCTTTAGGAATGTTTTCTCTATGATTCAGCAGTTTTGAATTTTTATTAAAAAGTGTATGACCTACTTTCCAAGAACATTTTCTTTTTCTTTGATTGCTTCTTTTTTATAGCAGTTTGTTTTAGTTTTATGGAGGCAGGTGTTGTCTAATCTTCTGACATTAATTAAGAATTATTTGTTTTCTTCAGTGTCACTGTTTTCTCCAGAGTTAAGCGTTCTGTTTTTTTTTTTTTTT
>SJYA01011683.1:0-12411 GCA_006410615.1 Neotragus moschatus
CCTGGCGTGCTGCAATTCATGGGGTCGCAAAGAGTCGGACATGACTGAGCGACTGAACTGAACTGAGCAACTGAACTGAACTGATGATATCAAGGATGGTTGATCCTAGTCCTATAATAAGGTCTCAGTCTTTCAGAATGCCTATGTTTCTACACTGTGAACTTCACACACACCTCTCAATCTCCCTGCCATCAGGTGGAGCAGGATGGTTAGAGTGAACTGAAGTTGCATATTTCCCTTCTTCAACATTTAAGACTGGAGCAGTTATAGTTGGGTATTTCCCTTCACCCATATCAGTTCAGTTCAGTTCAGTTCGGTCGCTCAGTCATGTCCGACTCTTTGTGACCCCATGAATTGCATCATGCCAGGCCTCCTTGTCCACCACCATCTCCTGGAGTTCATTCAAACTCACGTCCAACGAGTCGGTGATGCCATCCTGCTAGGCTCTTATAAAACTCAGTTAGACTCTGGTAAAATAGTTTATCCTAGAGGGCAAATCTTGTTAGGAAGAACAGAATGTTCTGGCACATCTTACAATGGTTCCCCTTTTTTCCTTCATCTGTCAAAAGCATGAGGGGATTTTTCTGATATACACTGAGAGAATCTTGTTGAGACACAACAGGTAAGACTCACAAAAAGTGTAGGCCCTCTGATGATTCATTTCCCCTGGAGTTTTTAACTCTTAAGAGCTGCCTCATACTGAGCCTTCAGTAACTTGTGAACCAATTCAGGTTTCCCTACACCAGCACTGGTTCCCAGCAAGGCTGCTGTTCTGGTGAACTGTGATTCACTGTAGTCTCTATTAGTCTCTTCAATTTTAAGGGCAGTAGCTTGCTTTGTGACCTCTCTGTACTAAAAAAAATTGTTGATTTTTCAGTGGGTTTTCAGTTTTATTTGTTGTCAGGTTAGAATGGCAATTTCTAAGCTTCTCACATGCCATACCAGAAACCAGAAGTCTGCATTTTAAGAAATGTTTTTCTATACCATAAGCTTAAAAACTTACACAGAATAAAAAAAATACATGCAAATTCAATATCACATAGAACAAAACTGTGTTGCATACTCTGTAAATTATTATTTTTCACTTTCTTCTTATACTGCACATATCTTTATTTCTAGTCATGTAGCCTAGATCAGACACATCTTAAATAGTTGAATCTTCTAGTTTATCTGTAAAAATCAATATAAAGTTATAAAGTATAATACTTGACGTATATGTTCCTAATAAACAATAAAATACTGCTTACCATTTTGATGCCTGTGGAAAACGTCCCTGGTTTTACAGGTTTAGGTTTCTCAATTTGCATTTCCAATTGGGTAGATCTATCTTTATGCTGAGCCAGAAGTAGAGCAACGGGGAGATCAGAACTCTCCTGTAAGAGAAGTTAAAGTGCAGTGTGAAAGTTAAAAAGAAAAAACTAAAGAGCAACCAGTCTTTTATTTTAAATTATGCCTTTCCATAAGCACTTGATGTCAACCTAAATATTCACTTTATGGAGAACACTTTACAAAAAACTTTAACATTCCATAATAAGAAAAGGCTGTTTTAGACTCATAAATCAAAATAACCTACAAAAATGGATTTTTATAAAATCCACATTAAAGACATTATAATAGGGTCTTATTTCATCTAGTGAAACCAACCATATATTTATTAAAATAAAAAAAATTATAAGCTAATCACAAAGAGAGTAGTACAAAGTATTATAACCTAGATCAGATGTTTATCTAAGACACATTCTTTTAACCAGTGAATTCAGACTGGCTGGAAATTGTTTCCCATTAGATTTCACCTGAGGCCGTTTGGAAATGATCCTTGTTCTGTTTTCTGTACAATGGAATGATTGTTAAGTACAACCAAAAGTACATTTATTTTCTCCTTTATTACTTTTATAAATTAAGTCTAAGTTTCTTAATTAGCAAAATAGCAGTAAACATTTTAATACCTTATATCGATACTAAAACAGGGCCACTATCTATACAAATCTGCATACACACATATTAATAACATCATCAAATAACTAACTCTTATTCGTAAACTGTCATTTATCCTATTTAAAATGAAGTCTTCTTACATGTCTAAAGTGCTACACAGCTAAGATCTAAACTAAATGTATCCACGCCATTTTCCCTTCTGAGATGTCAGTTAAATAAGAACATAGAAACATATGCAGAAGGAAACCAGGAAGGAGATCATACACGAAGAGACACACTGCTCTCTATTTATCAGTAAACAGAAAGAAAGGTACAAATACATTTCTATCTCCTATATCAAGGTGACTATGAAAATAAAGTCATCAAATGGTCTAATAGACTTTTTAAATAGTAACTACTCAGAATTTAATCCTGAAAAAACTATATTGTTAAACATTTTGTAATATAAAAGTGAAGATACAGTAGAACTTATTTTCTTTCCAAATCCAACAACTTAATATTTTGGGGCACAAATATGGCTAACAAATGTATTTAAAAGACTTGTTTAAAGGTTATAGTACAGAAGAAATTCAAATAACAAGCCAATTATTTCAACAGCATCATCCTAGAATAAATCTGTTTTTCAAAACTTTGCAACAGAAGTGGTTTGCAAAAGCAAATGTTTTAAAGGTGAAAACTTCCAAAAGTAAATGGAAAAACACAAATTTTATTTATAATGCAGAACTTTATTAAGCAGCAAAATTCTTGAGACTTGGTTTTAGCAATAGTGAAGGAGAATGAATAAAATTCTAAAAGAATATACTTGAATACCTCTCATATATTCTACAACAAAGCATTAGTAATACATTAATCATAGTATTAGGACTTATCTGGTGGCTTGGGAAGTATGGCATTACTGTGAATTCCTACAGCTATTTGAGATTTCCATTAGGAATTTTGTAATAAAATGTCAACTTAAAGGACATTTTAAATGGGCAGTGGCCCAAAGTATCTTTTAAAATCTCTTACTATCTTTTAACATGTAAAAACTAACAGAAGAAAAACAAATTTTCTTGGCTAAAAAGCTAAATCATTGCTTCCTAATTAATACTCTAAGTGAATTCAAATTCCATACCTAGTACTTACTTTAAAAAGTAAAAGTTCTTACATAAAAGCAAAACAATATGGGCACTTCAAAAAAAGTTGCTAATCAATACTATGCTTGTTTTAATTCTGGTTTCACTTTCCTATAAAATAACCAGAATATTAAAATGTATTGGTAAAACAGCTGAAATTTAATAAAAATAAGTATTCTAGAAATCTAAAACTAATTTTGATAGGAAGGCAATATAATTTACTTCACATCTGCTATACTCTACTTTAGCAATCAAAACTTTGGAGTCTGAAAATCCTGTAAATGTTAAGAAAGAAATAAGTAGGAGTTTGCACATCAACAAAATCTATAGAGTAAAATAAATTATGGGAAACATACATGCCCTTAGGAATACAGAGAATGCAGATTCAACTTTTCAAGTTATTGGTTTGGCCAAAAAGTTCGTTCGGGCTCTCCTGCAGTATCTTACGGAAAAACCCAAATGAACTTTTTGGCCAACCCAGTATTTCATTCTTAGCTTTCCATTTTTACCCTGAAAGGTTCCCTAAGCTATTTAATAGCCTGAAGGTGCAAAGCTCAATATTTAAAGAAATTCTAATTAAGACTACCTGTAATATTAAAAGCTTTATAATGACCATTTTGAAAGATTATTTTAACTGACTTTGAGCAAGACATCTGGCAAACAATATTCTAATAAAAATGAGCTACTGCATTTGACAATATTAGCCCTAGCAAAATTTAAGACATAATTTGAAGAGAATTTTCTAACAGGAATATAAAAATATTTAATAAGTCAGGACCTGTTTAAAAATCTTTTATCAATTAGCTTTTAGAAAAAAAAAAAACCTGAATTTACAGTTAGGATTAAATAAATGAACTGTTTAGGCAACATTTTAAGTCATAAAGATTAAGACCATAACATTAAAATTCTGTCACATAGAGTATAATGTAATGCCAATACTTTTTTAAAAGGTTAAAAAGTAACTTTTAGCATAAGGACCAAAAACAGGAGAAGAAAAACTAATAAGGAGTACTTGTACTAGTTGTCTAAATTAGATCCAGAGAATCATTTTAAGATCAAAGCTACTAGATATATTTATAATGCAGTCTTTCTAAATAAAATTTAACATATGAACATACATAGAAAAAATACAATGCATTCTTGTACATACTTAATAAAATGCAGGAAAATAAAAAGAAAGTTAATGAATTCTTTCAATTAGTCAACAAGGATGAAATGAATGTTAACATTTTAACAAAAAAATTTTAATAAATATTCAAAAATTAAAGTAACAATCTTTAAAAATAAATTTGAAAATGAAAACCAGAAATTCAAATTGAATTGGTATTCAAACCAATCTGTTGTAATTAACTGTTCTAATGAATACAGTAAATTGTTAAAGATTATTTAACCACTACGTTACATGATCTAAATAGTGGAGAAAGTATGCACAGTAATGACTTGCAGGTGAGGAAAACAGGAAGGGGAGGGCAGTTCTTAACAAAAACCAACATTAACTCCAGATTATACACAATGTACAACACTGGCAGTTGCAGCTCAAAAGCCAAAAGCAGCTCAATAAGGCACCAAAATTTCATGCTAAAAGACTAAAAAGAATATACAAAAATAATTGCTGTGCAAAACTAGCTAATCTCAAAATAAAAATTCTTAATAATAAATGGAGCATTTTTAGAAAGTTAGAATGTGTATTTGTCTTAAATCTAAGTTCAGTATTTGGAATTAATGTATAGAGAAAAGCATTAATAATGTACAAAGGAAAGAAAATCATGTTCCTCTTTATATAAAATGACGAGAGAAAGAACCTTTCAAAAAAATCTGCAACATGAAGCTTTATGAATTCATTCTTTAAAGTTTTTAATGTCTCACAGGCGACATGTCCACAAAAAATGTAAAACACTATATGTATCATTTCAACTGTTAAAGCCACAACTTCCACTTAATAGTTTCAAAAAAATTAATAGAAGTTACTAACAACAACAAAAATATCTTCCATGCTATACATTGCTATTTTCAATTTTTTGCTTTGGAGTACACTGTGTGGTTTGTGGGATCTCAGTTCCTGATCAGGGACTGAACCAGGGCCACGACACTCAAAGTGCCTAATCCTAACCATTTAGACCACCAGGGAATTCCTTGTCCTCATTTTTAGAACCGAATTTATGCTCCACTCATACAAAGCAGATAGGGTTTATGATAAGCATTTACTGTCTAAGCTTCACTAAGGTCCTTACTTTCTCACCTACTTCTAATTTATTAGGTTGGTGCAAAAGTAATTGCAGTTTTACATTGTTGAATTTGTTCTCTAATATTGTAATACATCTTTAAATAAATTTAGTTATGTTACACATCATTTTAATGTGCATTTCTCACTTTATATTTTTTGTTAATCACATTACTTGCTGTTTATTTTATATTTATTTTAGTCTACAGAAATGACATTAGACAAAAAGAAAATTTGAGCAACTTTATTTTAGTCCAAAATGGGTTGTAAAGCAGCAGAGACAACTTGCAACATTAACAACGCATCTGACCCAGGAACTGCTAACAAATGTACAGTGCAGTGGTGGTTCAAGAAGTTTTGCAAAGGAGAGGAGAGACTTGAAGATGAGGAGTACAGTGGCCAGCTATCAGAATTTAACAACCGAGAGCATCATCAAAGGTGATCCTCTTACAACTACATGAGATGTTGCCAAAGAATTCAATGTTGACCATGCTATGGTTGTTCAGCATTTGAAGCAATTTGGAAAGGTGAAAAAGCTTGGTAAGTGAGTGTCTCATAAACTGACCAAAAATAAAAAAAAATTGTCATTTTGAGGTGTCATCTTCTCTTATTCTACACAACAGCAATGAACCATTTCTCCATTGGATTGTGATGTGAGAGGAAAAGTGGATTTTATCCAACAACCAGTGATGACCAGCTCAGCAGCTGGACCAAGAAGCAGCTTCAAAGCACTTCCCAAAGCCAAAACTTGCACCAAAAAAAAGGTCATGGTCACTGGAGGTCTGCTGCCAGTATGACCCACTCACTACAGCTTTCTGAATCCTGGTGAAACCATTACATCAGAGAGGTATGTTGAGCAAATTGATGATATGCACTAAAAACCGCAATGCCTGCAGCCGGCATTGGTCAACAGGATGAGTCCAATTCTCCACCACAACGCCCCACCGCATGTCATACAACCAAAGTTTCAAAAGTTGAACAAATCGGGCTACAAAGTTTTGCCTCGTCCACCACATTCACCTCACCTCTCATCAACTGACTACAATTTCTTCAAGCATCTTGACAATTTTGTGCAGGGAAAAACACTTCCACAACCAGCAGGAGGCAGAAAATTATTTCCAAGAGTTCATCAAATCCTGAAGCAGGGATTTTTATGCTATAGGAATAAACAAACTTATTTCTCATTGGCAAAAATGTATTGATTGTAATGGCTCCTATTTTGATTAATAAAGATTTGTTTGAGCCTAGTTAAAATGATTTAAAATTCATGGTATGAAACCATAAATACTTTTGTACCAAACTAATAAATAATCTTGTTTTCTCTTTTTATTCCTGGTTATATGGCTTAAACGCTTTTAGGGCAAAAGCACAGTAGAAAAATATACACATACACATTCACCTGGTCCAGAATAACAAACAGCATAGCAACTAGTAGACTGAAGAGTTAAGTATGTTAACAACATGTGGAAATTAATTACATAGCTAGAATGCGGAAAGGAAGAATGTAAAAAGCCTTTACTGGAAAGGACAATTTCCATGTTGTGATTTCATCAGTATTACATTGGTTTATAAGCATCAAATAATATATTCTCAAATCCATGAAACATTTCATAAACCTTGGTTGTAATCCCTGCTATTATCTAATAATGTTGACTACTTGGGAAACTAACAACTAGAAAACACCAATAACTTGCAAGACATTACCATTTCTTTCAAATGTATTTTCCCCAGGAAAAAATATAAATACAGTTCTCACAGAGTAACCAGTCACTAAAACTTCAGCATGAAGCCAAAATACTTGAAAATGAGCTAGTTCTTAGAAAATCAGTATCAATCAGGAGAAAAGTGCTCTGAAAACATGTTTTGGTCAGTAAGCTTAGAAACACATCAATACCCTATTAATAGTAAACTGGTTTATGTTAATTATAGTATTGCTCTGTTATCTGAAAATAAAATGGATATTAACAAACATTTTAAAAAGTAAATAAATAGGGGCTTCCTTGAAGGTTCAGTGATTAAGAATCTGCCTCCCATGCAAGAGACAAGGGCTCAATCTCTGACATGCTGCAGAACAAGAAAGCCCATGTGCCACAATTACTGAAGCCTGCAAGCCTAGAGCCAGTGCTATGCAACAAGAGAAGCCACTGCAACGAGAAGCCCATGCACCACAATGAAGAGCAGCCTCCACTTGTCAGAACTAGAGAAAGCCCACATGCAGCAACCAACATGCAGTACAGCCGATAACTAAATCAATATTTAAAATAAAAAAATAAAGGGACAGAAGGTGAATACATGAGCACAAACTATAGAAATGCCATTTAAATACCATCACCCACCATAAGAGGAAACATAAACTCTGAAGACAAATGTTTTTATCACAATCAACATTAATACATACCAGTTCATCTAAAAAAGCCTGCTTATTCTTCCTTTTGAGAATCTGCTGCATTTGTTCTTCTTTTTGTATAAATAGTCTTCTTTGTTCATTTTCCTGTCGTTCTACTTCTAAAGCTTCTTCCAGTTCCTCCTGTTCCCGAGTCTGAAACAGTAACATTCATATATGACATGAAATAAATTTAGTAACCGAAACTAAGTCTATACCATACTCCATACTACCTTTTTTCGAAGCCTAAATTGCACTAGTCATTAATTGTTTAATAATGCAGCAGCAGCTCCTCTTTAAAAGAACTTATTTTCTTTCATGCAGACATGTTACCATTAAAGAGAATGACATCTAGCACTAAATGAAATCTAAACAAAGTACACTTATCCCAGCTGCAGAAATGTGGAAACTGCTTAAGAAGACTTTATTTAGGAAATTTAACAAAGAAAGCAAAACAAAAACCCAACAACAAAGAGATCATCTCCATATAGAACTGTTAATTGAATCACTCCATATAAAAGACTGGTTCCTCTAATAGAAACAATTTTCAAAATACATAAGATAATGAAAAGTTATCATAGTACTTAACTTCTTTATTCCAAGTTAAAATAAGTCTTTCTGATGCTTGAGTTCCAAATAGCATTCATTTAAGGTAAGTTATGAAAAACTGAAGTTATTTTCTAACACAAGGATATAAATTTCAAGGTCTTCTCTGTGGACTAAAAAACTCAAAATCCAAAGCCAATATGTAGAGAGAATGAACTACAGTCCTACATTACTTCCCTTTTAAGAAGTTCCTTAGAAATATCAAATACTTCCAGACTCTGAAATTTATTCCAACCCTAGTCATATTTAAAAGCAGTATTATACCATTCTTTAAGTCTTACAAATGAGAAATATAGTAATATCTGAATGGCTTTATTTTAAATCCTGACTGTTGCTCTTAAAAATGCAATGCTGCTAAGTCACTTCAGTCGTGTCTGACTCTGTGCACCCCACAGATGGCAGCCCACCAGGATTCCCCTGTCCCTGGGATGCTCCAGGCAAGAATACTGCAGTGGGTTGCCATTTCCTTCTCCAATGCATGAAAGTGAAAAATGAAAGTGAAGTCGCTCAGTCGTATTTGACTCTTAGCAACCCCATGGACCGCAGCCTACCAGGCTCCTCCGTCCATGGGATTTTGCAGGCAAGAGTACTGGAATGGGGTGCCATTGCCATACCTTTTTTAAATTCAACATAATACTGAGAATTTATGGCACTTTGAGGCAAATACAGAATAGAAGGAGAGAGTATGTTTTGGAATCACTAACATGAATTAGCAGAGACCTCACAGAAAAGTATATTTTTATGTAAAATAATATTTACATATTATTAATCTCTGTTAAGATTATATCAATTCACAAATTTGATAAACTCCCAGAAATAAACAAGTTTCCCAAATGAAAATATATTTCCCTTATAATTCAAACTCAGTATATCCAAAATTAAGTTCAGCATTTGGTTTTCCAAAGCTGATCACCCTCCTATATTCCTGATTTCTGCTAATTGCACACCCATCTTTCAGTCAACTCAAGTTGAAACCTCAAAGTCATCTTTATTACTCCTTCTCCCTCAACCCCATCCCCCTTAAATTAAGTCAGTTGCTAGGTTCTAGTAGCATTTCTCCCCTATAATTTTAAAAACTTCTATNTACTGGAATGGGGTGCCATTGCCATACCTTTTTTAAATTCAACATAATACTGAGAATTTATGGCACTTTGAGGCAAATACAGAATAGAAGGAGAGAGTATGTTTTGGAATCACTAACATGAATTAGCAGAGACCTCACAGAAAAGTATATTTTTATGTAAAATAATATTTACATATTATTAATCTCTGTTAAGATTATATCAATTCACAAATTTGATAAACTCCCAGAAATAAACAAGTTTCCCAAATGAAAATATATTTCCCTTATAATTCAAACTCAGTATATCCAAAATTAAGTTCAGCATTTGGTTTTCCAAAGCTGATCACCCTCCTATATTCCTGATTTCTGCTAATTGCACACCCATCTTTCAGTCAACTCAAGTTGAAACCTCAAAGTCATCTTTATTACTCCTTCTCCCTCAACCCCATCCCCCTTAAATTAAGTCAGTTGCTAGGTTCTAGTAGCATTTCTCCCCTATAATTTTAAAAACTTCTATTACTGAGATTTCTATTCTAACTAAGGCACCCAGTGGAGAAGAAAATTCAAACTTGATCAAGAAAAACTACCAGGAATAAATGCACAAAGTTACAGGGTAAGATATGAAGGCTGGAAAAGTGAATTACTAGACTATAGGTCCATAAGCAGAAAAAGATGTCTCACAATAAAACAGTGTCATATCAGCAATAAGTAGAACAAGTGATAGGTTTACACAGAGTATGGCAGGAGACAAAATTAATAGAGTGGTTAATTCCCCGTGCTATGATGGAGGACAAGTAGAGTTAGAAAAGATTTCACAGAATGTTACAGGTTGAATGTGTGCCCCAAAATATATGTTGAAGTTCTTAACCCATGGTAACCATAAATGTGACCTTATTTGGAAATAGGGTCAAGTTAAAATAGGTCATGTGTATGTAATCAAGTTATGTAATCAAGTTAAGATATATAACATATGTAATCATATGTAATCAAATTAAGATAGGTCATGCTGGAAACTTGGATACAGACACACAGGGAAGAAGGCCATGGGAAGTTAGAGGCAGAGATCAGAGTGGTGCCAAAGATGCTAAAAGAAACAGAGATTTCTCCCAAGAGATTTCAGAGACACCATGACCCTGATGACACCTTGACTTCAGAATTCTAGCTTACAGAAGCCTGTTCCTATAGGAGACAAATTTCATTGTTATAAATCACCCAGTTTGGGGTAATTTGTTTTAACAACTGTAGGTAAGCGCAGCTCATGAATGTTGAGCAGGTTTCAAACAGTAGGTATTTAACCCCGCTGCAGAGCAGAAGAGCCATTTAGGCAGAGAAAACAAAGATAAAAAGACACGAATCAACCTGAAATGCTTGGTATGACCAAGTCATTAAGTATGAAGTAGGGGAAAGCTCTTGATAAAGCTGGAGAGGCCAGCAGAAGGCAGATAATGGAGAATTGACCATACCATACTAAGGGGTACATTTATGCCATACTAAGGCAACTGGTAGGGCAAAGAATTTAGAAAGATGACTGGAAGCAGTGATGAATACAGATCACTGGGGTTCAAGACTGAAGACAGGAAGACTCAGAGGAATATTTCAACAACTCAAGTAAGAAATAATGAAGACTATATAAAGTAACGATAATATAATTAGAGGAGGAACTAAGTTTGAAAGACCTAAGGAAAGACTGCTGCTACTGCTAAGTCACTTCAGTCACTGCTGTCCGACTCTATGCGACCCCACAGACGGCAGCCCACAGGGCTCTGCCATCCCTGGGATTCTCCAGGCAAGAACACTGGAGTGGGTTGCCAGGAAAGACTACCAACAGTATATGATTCCCCAAAGAAGACATATAGATGGCCAAAAAACACGTGAAAAGATGCTCAACATCATTCATTATTGGAGAAATACAAATCAGAACTACAATGAGGTATCATCTCACACCAATCAGAATGAAAGTGAAAGAGTTAAGTCACTCAGTTGTGTCCGACTCTTTCTGACCCCATGAACTGTAGCCCACCAGGTTTCTCTGTCCATAGCATTCTCCAGGCAAGAATACTGGAGTGGGTAGCCATTTCCTTCTCAAGGGGATCTTCCTAATTCAGAGACTGAACCCAAGTCTCCCACACTGCAGGCAGATTCTTTACTAACGGAGCTACCAGGGAAGCCACACCAACCAGAGTGGCGATCATCAAAAAACTACAAACAATAAATGCTGATGATGTGGAAAAAAGAGAACGCTACCACACTGTTAGTGGAAATGTAAATTGAATACTGCCACTATGGAGAACAGTATGGCGATTTGTTAACAAACTAAGAATAAAACTACCACATGACCCAGCAATTCCACTACTGAGTATATAACTTGAAAAAACCACAATTCAAAAACACACATATACCCACAATGTTCATGGCAGCAATATTTATAACAGTCAGGACTTCGAAGCAAGCCACATGTGCATCAACAGAATAAAGGATAAAGAAAATGTGGTACATATATACAATAGAATATTACTCAGCCATAACAATGCAACAAACTTGAGTTAGTTCCAATGAGGTGGATGAAGCTAGAGCCTACAATACAGAGAGAAGTAAGTCAGAAAGAGAAAAACAATTATCATATATTTAGTAGAACAAATTGAGAAACTAGCATTGACATATACACTCTATCCAATTATGACTCATTATTCTACAGCAAAAACGAGCACACTGTAAAACAATTATGCTTCAATTTCTAATAAAGTTTCTTAAAAAACAGTACAAGAAAACTAACCAGAAACGGCTTGAAAACTTAGATAAAGAACATAATAGGAGAAATAAGTAGGAGAGTGAAGATGAAAAAGGTTAGCTCTGATGAACATAGATGCAAAACTCTTCAACAAAATATTAGCAAAACCAAATTCAGTTCGGTTCAGTTCAGTTCAGGCACTCAGTCGTGTCCGACTTTTTACGACCCTGTGAATTGCAGCACGCCAGGCCTCCCTATCCATAACCAACTCCCGGAGTTCAAACTCACGTCCATCAAGTCAGTGATGCAATCCAGCCATCTCATCCTCAGTCGTCCCCTTCTCCTCCTGCCCCCAATCCC
>SJYA01011684.1:0-12292 GCA_006410615.1 Neotragus moschatus
GGGGTTATGCAGGCAGGTCCAATGTAATCACAAGGGTCAAAAGTAGAGGAGGAGATCAGAAGAGAGAACCACAGAGATGGCAAGACAAGAAAGACTCAGTTCCAACTTGCTCGTTTTGCGGATAAAGGATCATGACCCTAGGTATGTGAGCAGACTCTAGAGGCTAGAAAAGGCAAGGATTTTATAGAAACACATGAAGTCCTGCCAACACCTGGGTCCTAGCCCACTGACAACAGAACTATAGATTTTTTTACAATGTGTGTTTGTTAAGACATGAGGTGTCTAGTCATTTGTTAGAGCAGCTGTAGGAAACCAATAGGGGCTTCCCAGCTGGCTCAGGGGTTNTTTTATAGAAACACATGAAGTCCTGCCAACACCTGGGTCCTAGCCCACTGACAACAGAACTATAGATTTTTTTACAATGTGTGTTTGTTAAGACATGAGGTGTCTAGTCATTTGTTAGAGCAGCTGTAGGAAACCAATAGGGGCTTCCCAGCTGGCTCAGGGGTTAAGAATCTGCCAGGTGTAGACCCGTGTTGGATCCCTGGTCCGGGAAGATGCCCTGGAGGAGGAAATGGCTACCCACTCCAGTGTTCTTGCCTGGGAAAACCCATGGACAGAGGAGCCTGTTGAGCCACAGTCCATGGGGTCACAGAGAGTCGGACACGACTGAGCATGCAGGCACAGACAGGAAAGCACCGCAGAGCACTGTCCTGCCTCCCGAGCCGTGTGAGGTGGACGATGGAGGAAACCAGAGCCCGAAACTGGCAACTGCATTGGAATCCACACAGTGGCGTCTGGGGAACTGCGTCAGAATCCACGCAGTGGCGCCTGGGGAACGACTCTCCCCACAGCAGGCACAGAGACGGACATGAGAGCAGGCTCTCAAAGAACACGCCGCATGTTGCACCCTTGGGGCCAGAACAAGGCAGATCATTGCAGAGAGATGACTGCCTGCCTTGTTCAGAAATGTGACCATTTGCACCAGCCAGAAGTGGGCAGCTCCCCCACCCAACTCTCATGGATTTAGAAAAGGCAGAGGAACCAGAGATCAAATGGCCAACATTCACTGGATCATAGAAAAAGCAAGGGAATTCCAGAAAAACCTCTTGTTTCTCCTTCATCAACTATGCTAAAGATTTTGACTGTGTGGATCACAACTGGAAAATTCTTGAAGAGCTGGGAATACCATACTCACCTGACCTGCCTCCTGAGAAATCTGTATGTAAATCAAGAAGCAATAGTTAGAACTGGACACAGAACAATGAACTGGTTCCAAACTGGGAAAGGAGTACATCAAGGCTGTATATTGTCACCCTCTTACTTATGTGAAGAGGATATCTGTGAAATGCCAGGCTGGATGAAGCAAAAGCTGGAATCAAGGTTGTCTGGAGAAATACAGATATACAGATGATACCACTCTTATGGCAGAAAGTAAAGAAGGACTAAAGAGCCTCTTCATGAAAGTGGAAGAGGAGAGTGAAAAAGTTGGCTTAAAACTCAACATTCAAAAAACTAAGATCATGGCATCTGGTCCCATTACTTCATGGCAAACAGATGGGGAAACAGTGACAGACTTATTTTGGGGGGTTCCAAAATCATTATGAATGGTGACTGCAGCCAAGAAATTGAAAATGTTTGCTCCTTGGAAGGAAAGCAAATCAAGACAGCATATTAAAAAGAAGAGACATCACTTTGCCAACAAAATTCCATATGGTCAAAGCTATGGTTTTTCCAGTAGTCATGTATGGACGTTGGACCATAAAGAAGGCTGAGCACCAAACAATTGATGCTTTTGAACTGTGGTGTTGGAGAAGACTCTTGAGAGTCCCTTGGACTGCAAGGAGATCCAACCAGTCCATCCTATAGAAAATAAGTCCTGAATATTTATTGGAAGGACTGATGCTTAAACTGAAGGTCCGATCCTTTGGCCATCTTATATGAAGAGCCAAATCACTGGAAAACACTCAGATGCTTAGAAAGATTGAGGGCAGAAGGAGAAGAGGGTGAGGGGATGAGATGTTTAGATAGCATCACTGACTCAATTGACCTGAGTTTAAGCAAACTCCAGGAGGTAGTGGAGAACTGGGAAGCCTGGTGCAGTCTATGGAGTTGCAAAGAGTTGGACTTGACTTAGCAACTTAACAGCAACAGCAAAGCAAATATCCATCCAGGTAGCCAAATTTCCTGTGAAGAAACTGAATTTTCCTAACTCACATCGGTACTATTTTATAATGTAAATATTTCACCAGAATTTTACTCTATTGCAAAATAGACCATCTTCCTCCAGACACGTTTTAAAATTCAGTCCGTTTGTTTTTCCTTCTGTGACAATGGGAACCAGGAGATAATTCAGTTCAGCTAAGTTTAGTTCAGTTGCTCAATCATGTCTGACTCTTTGCAACCCCATGGACTGTAGCACGCCAGGCCTCCCTGTCCATCACCAACTCCCGGAGTTCACTCAAACTCATGTCCATTGAGTCAGTGATGCCATCCAACCATCTTTTCCTCTGTTGTCCCCTCCTCCTCCTGCCCTCAGTCTTTCCCAGCATCAGGGTCTTTTCTAATGAGTCAGTGCTTCTCATCAGGTGGCCAAAGGATTGGAGTTTAAACTTCAACATCATTCCCTCCAATGAATATTCAGGACTGATTTCCTTCAGGATGGACTGGTTGGGTCTCCTTGCAGTCCAAGGAACTCTCAAGCGTCTTCTCCAGCATCACAGTTCAGGACAAATTAAAGCAGATGACAGTCGCATTACAGGGAACTGAATCTCCATCAGAAGGAGCAGGGAGGGGGGCTGGTGGGGATGGTCAAATGCGGAAGGCAGGCTGGCCGAGAGCACAGTGAGACCCAGCCCTGATCTGCTGAGGAACCCATGTCACCACATCCACTTCTGCCTCCCACCAGCCACCCTCAGCCTCCCGCTTAGCTTAAAAAATTAAAAAAAAAAAAAATGCTGGGGATACATGAAGGTTCTGGGGATTAAATAATGATGGCATGGAAAGTTCCAGCATCACACTGAGAGTTTAATAGGTTTCAACTAAAGTGAGGCAGCTGCCTGACAGAACAGTTGAAGATGACTGGGAAATGTAACAGAATCTAAGCTAATTGAACCTCCCAAGTAGCTTAGAAAGGAAGTCTTCGACATTGAGTGCTTAGCAGCTGAGAAGAGTGCAGAGACAGGATAACAGACAACAGCATGGACCCTGGGGCACTATTCAAGGGCAGGACTCACTGTGCTGATGGCTGGGGACTGGGCTCCAGGACAAAAAGTACCACCACCACCTGCATAGACTCACCTCTCAGGAAAAGAGGAGCAGAAGGAAGTCCAGGAGTGCACTGTAAGCACCTTTTTTTGCTCTTTGTTCTAAAAACTTTTGTGCAGTTTGTACATTTACAAAGTAAATTTCAGCAATTCCACTCCTGGATATGTATCCAAAAACAAAAACATTAATTTGAAATACAACAAAGCATTGGTGCTTCAACTTCAGCCCCAGTTCTTCCAATGAATATTCAAGGTTGATTTCCTTCAGTGGTTTGATGTCCTTGCAGTCCAACAGACTCTCGAGAGTCTTCTCCATATACACAGTTCTAAGTATCAATTCTTCATCTCTCAGCCTTCTTTACGGTCCAACTCTCACATTCATACATGACTGCTGGAAAAACCATGGCTTTGACTAGATGGACTTTTGTTGGTAAAGTAATGTCCCTGCTGTTCAATATGCTGTCTAGGTTTGTCATAGCTTTTCTTTCAAGGAGCAAGCGTCTTTTAATTTCATGGCTACAATCACCATCCAACAGTGATTTTGAAGTCCAAGGAAATATCTATTTGCCATGAAGTGATGGGACCAGATACTATCATCTTTGCTTTTTGAATGTTGACTTTTAAGCCAGCTTTTTCACTCTCCTTCTTCACCTTCATCAAGAAGCTCTTTAGTTCCTCTTCACTTTCTGCCATAAGGGTGATGCCATCTGTATATCTGAGATTATTGACATTTCTCCCCTCAACCTTGATTCCAGTTTGTGCTTCATCCAGCCCAGTATTTCACATAATGTACTCTTCATATAAGTTAAATAAGTGGGGTGACAATATACAGCCTTGACATACTCCTTTCACAGTTTTGAATCAGTCAATTGTTCCATGTCTGGCTCTCACTGTTGCTTCCTGACCTGCATACAGGTTTTTCAAGAAGCATGTAAAGTGGTCTGGTATTTCCATCTCTTTAAGACTTTTCCACAGTTTGTTGTGATACACAAAATGAAAGTCTTTGGCACAGTCAATGAAGGAGAAGTAAATGCTTTTCTGGAATTCCCTTGCCATTTCTATTATCCCACTGATGTTGGCAATTTGAACTCTGGTTCCTCTGCCTTTTCTAAATCCAGCTTGAACATCTGGAAAGTCTCAATTCACATACTGTTGAAGCTTGGTTGGAGAATTTTGACCATTACCTTACTTTAGACAATATTTTGGCCACCTGATGAGAACTGACTGCTTGGAAGAGACTGATGCTGAGAAAGATTGAAGGCAGGAGGAGAAGGGGACAACATAGGACAAGATGCTTGGATAGCATCACCAATTCAGTGGACATGAGGTTTAGCAAGCTCCAGGAGTTGGTGAAGGACAGAAAAGCCTGATGTGCTGCAGTTCATGGGGTCACAAAGAGTCAGACATGACTGAGCGACTGAAAACTGAACTGAAAAGATACAGCAAACTAGTAAATATAACAAAAGCTCAGACTCAAAGATATAGAGAACAGATTTAGAGTTACCAGTAAGGAGAGGGAAGGGGAAAGGGGCAATACAGGGGTAGGGAATTAAACACAAAATACTAGGTGTAAAATAAGCTGCAAGGATATATTGTACAAGGTAGGAAATACAGCAAATATTTTATAACTATAAATTAAGTATAACCTTTAAAGCTTGTGAAGCCCTGTATTACACACTTGTAACATATAATATTATACATCCACTGTGGAGCCCTATTCCAAGGTCACAGGTGTGGAGCTATGTACCAAGGACACAGGACAAAAATCTGGAACTGTCCAAGCCCCATAGCAGCTGTCACCATGAGCCTCCAGATCCAAACTGGCCAGCTCCCTGACCCCCATATTAGGTAAAATATCCACACTGACCAAAACTGCCCACCCTGGCCAGGCACCATAGTAACCATTTGGGTGAGTTGTTTTACAACAGGAAGCCATCACCAACCAGAAGAGCTCGGGAAAGGTCAAAAGGAATGTGTCTGATCACCTCTCAGAAGGCTTCTCGTTGAAATCCATCTTGGCTGGGCAATGTGTGTGCCACCAGGAAGGACTCTGTCAAAGTGATTGGCCAGAGACAACTCAGAAACTAACCCCATCACCATAAAACCCGAGTCTGCGAGCCTTGTGGCAGAGCTGGCCTGCTGGGTTCCTTTAGCCTGCTACTCACCCTGGGAGCCCCTTCCCAACAGAGTCTCTTGCTTCATCAGCTCCTGTGTCTCCTCGGACAATTCATTCCCGAGTATTGGACCAGAGCCCACTCTTGGGCCCTGGAAGGGGTCCCCCTTTCTTCAACAACCCTATTACCCACCCTATAGCACTTAACCAATCACCTATCACCACCATTCCAGTAGGAACTTTCTCTGTCTCCAGGCTATAAAAATCAGCTACTAGCCTGAGAAATGGGTCAGCTCTCCTTTTAGCTGGCCTGCTGTTCTAACAGCATCTCCCATGCTAATAAACTTCATTCTCCTCTCATCCTGCCTCGTGTCTTGAAATTCTTTTCCAACCCACACACAGACCATGACATCAACTATACTGCAATAAATAAATAAACAAGCAGAAGTAACCACTTTCACCATTACTATTCAACATAATTTTGGAAGTTTTGGCCAGAGCAATCAGAGGAGAAAAAGAAATAAAAGGAATCCAAATTGGAAAAGAAGAAGTAAAACTCTCACTGTTTGCAGATGACATGATCCTCTACATAGAAAACCCTAAAGACTCCACCAGAAAATTACTAGAGCTAATCAATGAATATAGTAAGGTTGCAGGATATAAAATCAACACACAGAAATCCCTTGCATTCCTATACACTAATATTGAGAAAATAGAAAAATTAAGGAAACAATTCCATTCACCATTGCAACAAAAAGAATAAAATATTTAGGAATATATCTACCTAAAGAAACTAAAGATCTATATATAGAAAACTATAAAACACTGGTGAAAGAAATCAAAGAGGACACTAATAGATGGAGAAATATACCATGTTCATGGATCAGAAGAATCAATATAGTGAAAATGAGTATACTACCCAAAACAATCTACAGATATAATGCAATCCGTATCAAGCTACCAACAGTATTTTTCACAGAGCTAGAACAAATAATTTCACAATTTGCATGGAAATACAAAAAAACCTCTTTGCACCCAGATGGATCCAGGGAGCTGCAGAGAGGATCTGGGTGTGCGACAGGAGAGATAGGGCCCCAGATGGTTCACATTTTTCAGCACAAGAAGCCTTCTTAGAGCAGAGTGAGCACTGCACAGGCTGGCGTGTCCCTGTGTTTGTCCTTTGTGTGCAGTGGCTTCTGCGAGAAAGCCCAGGCTGAGTTTTCCAGGCCCCAAGCCCCGCTCTGCCTCAGGGCTGGTCTCTGTGCCTTTGGAGCTGGATCTCCTCAACATCCCTGCCCAGACACTGTGCCCCTCCTGGTCCTCTGAGGAGCCACCAAAGGGGCACTTGAGGGGTCGGAGCCACTGCGTAAGGGTCTCCTCTCTGGCCCAGGAGTTTTGGTTCCTGCCTCTCTGGGTGAATCCAGTCACACCTGGGACTTCCTCGGTGGCCCAGTGGTTAAGACTTCACCTTCCAATGCAGGTGCTGCAGGGTGGATAACTGGTCAGGCAGCTAAGATCCAACATTCCTTGTGGCTAAAAACTCAAAATATAAAAAAACAGAAACAATATTGTGACAAATTCAGTAAAGACTTTCAAAATGGTTCACATCAAAAAAAACTCTAGCCGTACAAATCATACCCTAATCCAGCATGCATGCTCAGTCGCCTCAGTTGTAGCCTACTCTCTGTGACCTCACGGACTATAGCCCACCAGGTTCCTCTGGCCATGGGATTCTCCAAGCAAAAATACTGGAGTGGGTAGCTGTTCCCTTCTACAGGGGTCTTCCCGNATTGTGACAAATTCAGTAAAGACTTTCAAAATGGTTCACATCAAAAAAAACTCTAGCCGTACAAATCATGCCCTAATCCAGCATGCATGCTCAGTCGCCTCAGTTGTAGCCTACTCTCTGTGACCTCATGGACTATAGCCCACCAGGTTCCTCTGGCCAGGGGATTCTCCAAGCAAAAATACTGGAGTGGGTAGCTGTTCCCTTCTACAGGGGTCTTCCCAACCCAGGGATCGAACCCATGTCTCCAGTCTCCTGCATTGGCAGGCAGGTTCTTTACCACTAGCGCCACCTGGGAAGCCACTAATCCAGTATTTTAACCATCAAATCAGACCACTCCATACAATCCTGTCTAGAGTCCCAGTCAAGGTGGACAAACTAGGTGTTTTTATTATCTTTTTATTTATTTATTTTAACTGGAGGCTAATTACAATATTGTACTGGTTTTGCCATACATCAACATGAATCTGCCATGGGTGTACACGTGTTCACCATCCTGAACTCCCCTCCCACCTCCCTCCCCGTACCATCCTTCTGGGTCATCCCAGTGCACCAGCCCCAAGCATCCTGCATCCTGCATCAAACCTGAACTGGCGATTCATTTCTTCTATGATATAATACATGTTTCAATGCCATTCTCCCAAATCTTTCCACCCTCTCCCTCTCCCACAGAGTCCAAAAGACTGTTCTATACATCTGTGTCTCTTTTGCTGTCTTGCATTCAGGGTTATCATTACCATCTTTCTAAATTCCATATATATGCGTTAGTATACTGTATTGGTGTTTTTCTTTCTAGCTTATTTCACTCTGTATAATAGGCTCCAGTTTCATCCACGTCATTAGAACTGAGGTAGACAAACTAGGTGTTTTTAAAAATGACATTTTGTGGTCCATCCAAGGAACAAACTGCAAGTACTCTCTATTAGGTATCAGGTCAACAGAGACAAAGGAGCAGAACCTGTTTGACTTTACCTACGTTTGCCCAAAATGTTGTGACCAGCAGGTGACTTGAAAGTGAAAATGAAAGTCGCTCAGTTGTGTCCGACTCTTTGCAACCCCATGGACTATACAGTCCATGGAATGCTCCAGGCCAGAATACTGGAGTGGGTAGCCTTTCCCTTCTCCAGGGGATCTTCCCAACCCAAGGATTGAACCCAGGTTTCCTGCATTGCAGGTGGATTCTTTATCAGCTGAGCCAGCAGGGAATCCCAAGAATACTGGNCCATGGACTATACAGTCCATGGAATGCTCCAGGCCAGAATACTGGAGTGGGTAGCCTTTCCCTTCTCCAGGGGATCTTCCCAACCCAAGGATTGAACCCAGGTTTCCTGCATTGCAGGTGGATTCTTTATCAGCTGAGCCAGCAGGGAATCCCAATGGGTGACTTGGAAAGACCAAAAGGGAGCTTTCTAAGTTCCTTTACTTTTTCCTCAAAACTGGTAACGAATTTTTTTTTTTTCAAATTATGATGTAAATAAGACTCAAAATAAGCTCATGGGCAGGAACTGAAACTGCGTGGGCTGCAGTCCATGCCTGCCAGTTTCCCAGCAGAATCCCATGGAAGCGCAGTGTGCTCGCCTTCTCCTGCTGAATGACATCGGGTGGTCTTTCAGATAGGCTATCGTGGTAAAGCTGNAAACTGGCCAGCTCCCTGACCCCCATATTAGGTAAAATACCCACACTGACCAAAACTGCCCACCCTGGCCAGGCACCATAGTAACCATTTGGGTGAGTTGTTTTACAACAGGAAGCCATCACCAACCAGAGGAGCTCAGGAAAGGTCAAAAGGAATGTGTCTGATCACCTCTCAGAAGGCTTCTCATTGAAATCCATCTTGGCTGGGCAATGTGTGTGCCGCCAGGAAGGACTCTGTCAAAGTGATTGGCCAGAGACAACCCAGAAACTAACCCCATCACCATAAAACCCGAGTCTGCGAGCCTTGTGGCAGAGCTGGCCTGCTGGGTTCCTTTAGCCTGCTACTCACCCTGGGAGCCCCTTCCCAACAGAGTCTCTTGCTTCATCAGCTCCTGTGTCTCCTCGGACAATTCATTCCCGAGTATTGGACCAGAGCCCACTCTTGGGCCCTGGAAGGGGTCCCCCTTTCTTCAACAACCCTATTACCCACCCTATAGCACTTAACCAATCACCTATCACCACCATTCCAGTAGGAACTTTCTCTGTCTCCAGGCTATAAAAATCAGCTACTAGCCTGAGAAATGGGTCAGCTCTCCTTTAAGCTGGCCTGCTGTTCTAACAGCATCTCCCATGCTAATAAACTTCATTCTCCTCTCATCCTGCCTCGTGTCTTGAAATTCTTTTCCAACCCACACACAGACCATGACATCAACTATACTGCAATAAATAAATAAAACAAGCAGAAGTAACCACTTTCACCATTACTATTCAACATAATTTTGGAAGTTTTGGCCAGAGCAATCAGAGGAGAAAAAGAAATAAAAGGAATCCAAATTGGAAAAGAAGAAGTAAAACTCTCACTGTTTGCAGATGACATGATCCTCTACATAGAAAACCCTAAAGACTCCACCAGAAAATTACTAGAGCTAATCAATGAATATAGTAAGGTTGCAGGATATAAAATCAACACACAGAAATCCCTTGCATTCCTATACACTAATATTGAGAAAATAGAAAAATTAAGGAAACAATTCCATTCACCATTGCAACAAAAAGAATAAAATATTTAGGAATATATCTACCTAAAGAAACTAAAGATCTATATATAGAAAACTATAAAACACTGGTGAAAGAAATCAAAGAGGACACTAATAGATGGAGAAATATACCATGTTCATGGATCAGAAGAATCAATATAGTGAAAATGAGTATACTACCCAAAACAATCTACAGATTCAATGCAATCTGTATCAAGCTACCAACAGTATTTTTCACAGAGCTAGAACAAATAATTTCACAATTTGTATGGAAATACAAAAAAACCTCTTTGCACCCAGATGGATCCAGGGAGCTGCAGAGAGGATCTGGGTGTGCGACAGGAGAGATAGGGCCCCAGATGGTTCACATTTTTCAGCACAAGAAGCCTTCTTAGAGCAGAGTGAGCACTGCACAGGCTGGCGTGTCCCTGTGTTTGTCCTTTGTGTGCAGTGGCTTCTGCGAGAAAGCCCAGGCTGAGTTTTCCAGGCCCCAAGCCCCGCTCTGCCTCAGGGCTGGTCTCTGTGCCTCTGGAGCTGGATCTCCTCAGCATCCCCGCCCAGACACTGTGCCCCTCCTGGTCCTCTGAGGAGCCACCAAAGGGGCACTTGAGGGGTCGGAGCCACTGCGTAAGGGTCTCCTCTCTGGCCCAGGAGTTTTGGTTCCTGCCTCTCTGGGTGAATCCAGTCACACCTGGGACTTCCTCGGTGGCCCAGTGGTTAAGACTTCACCTTCCAATGCAGGTGCTGCAGGGTGGATAACTGGTCAGGCAGCTAAGATCCAACATTCCTTGTGGCTAAAAACTCAAAATATAAAAAAACAGAAACAATATTGTGACAAATTCAGTAAAGACTTTCAAAATGGTTCACATCAAAAAAAACTCTAGCCGTACAAATCATACCCTAATCCAGCATGCATGCTCAGTCGCCTCAGTTGTAGCCTACTCTCTGTGACCTCACGGACTATAGCCCACCAGGTTCCTCTGGCCATGGGATTCTCCAAGCAAAAATACTGGAGTGGGTAGCTGTTCCCTTCTACAGGGGTCTTCCCGACCCAGGGATCGAACCCATGTCTCCAGTCTCCTGCATTGGCAGGCAGGTTCTTTACCACTAGCGCCACCTGGGAAGCCACTAATCCAGTATTTTAACCATCAAATCAGACCACTCCATACAATCCTGTCTAGAGTCCCAGTCAAGGTGGACAAACTAGGTGTTTTTATTATCTTTTTATTTATTTATTTTAACTGGAGGCTAATTACAATATTGTATTGGTTTTGCCTTACATCAACATGAATCTGCCACGGGTGTACACGTGTTCACCATCCTGAACTCCCCTCCCACCTTCCTCCCCATACCATCCCTCTGGGTCATCCCAGTGCACCAGCCCCAAGCATCCTGCACCCTGCATTGAACCTGGACTGGCGATTCATTTCTTATATGATATTATACATGTTTCAATGCCATTCTCCCAAATCATCCCACCCTCTCCCTCTCCCACAGAGTCCAAAAGACTGTTCTATACAGCTGTGTCTCTTTTGCTGTCTCGCATACAGGGTTATCATTACCATCTTTCTAAATTCCATATATATGCATTAGTATACTGTATTGGTGTTTTTCTTTCTAGCTTACTTCACTCTGTATAATAGGCTCCAGTTTCATCCATGTCATTAGAACTCAGGTAGACAAACTAGGTGTTTTTAAAAATGACAATTTGTGGTCCATCCAAGGAACAAACTGCAAGTACTCTATATTAGGTATCAGGTCAACAGAGACAAAGAAGCAGAACCTGTTTGACTTTACCTACATTTGCCCCAAACGCTGTGACCAGCAGGTGACTTGAAAGTGAAAATGAAAGTCGCTCAGTTGTGTCCGACTCTTTGCAACCCCATGGACTATACAGTCCATGGAATGCTCCAGGCCAGAATACTGGAGTGGGTAGCCTTTCCCTTCTCCAGGGGATCTTCCCAACCCAAGGATTGAACCCAGGCCTCCTGCATTGCAGGTGGATTCTTTATCAGCTGAGCCAGCAGGGAATCCCAATGGGTGATTTGGAAAGACCAAAAGGGAGCTTTCTAAGTTCTTTTACTTTTTCCTCAAAACTGGTAATGAATTTTTTTTTTCAAATTATGATGTAAATAAGACTCAAAATNCCTCCTGCATTGCAGGTGGATTCTTTATCAGCTGAGCCAGCAGGGAATCCCAATGGGTGATTTGGAAAGACCAAAAGGGAGCTTTCTAAGTTCTTTTACTTTTTCCTCAAAACTGGTAATGAATTTTTTTTTTCAAATTATGATGTAAATAAGACTCAAAATAAGCTTATGGGCAGGAACTGAAACTACATGGGCTGCAGTCCATGCCTGCCAGTTTCCCAGTAGAATCCCATGGAAGTGCAGTGTGCTCGCCTTCTCCTGCTGAATGACATCGGGTGGTCTTTCAGATAGGCTATCGTGGTAAAGCT
>SJYA01011686.1:0-11472 GCA_006410615.1 Neotragus moschatus
TGTATAGTTCTTCTGTGTATTCTTGCCACCTCTTCTTAATATCTTCTGCTTCTGTTAGGTCCATACCAAAAAGATTGTCATGTAAATTATCTGGAATAAGACCACCCTTGCAAAGAAAGGAGCAAATGCAAATGCTCTAAGGTGACACTGTGCCTGCTATCTTCAAGGACAATAGGAGGCCAGTGTCGCCAAGGAGACTGAGCAAAGGGGTAGATGATAGCAGGTTAAATAGAGCCAGACTCACACAGTGCCTTGGAGATCAAAGTAGGTATCTTGCATTCAGTTCTGATTGTGATGAGAAACTGGAATGTTCTGATTAGAATGGTAACATAATCAGATTTATTGTTAAAGAGATACATTGGTTGTCCTGAAAATAGTTTTTGAAGTCAGGTTATAAGGCTATTGCATCAGCCCAGGGAAAAATGACAGGAGCTTACTCCAAGGTGGTGGAGGTAGAGAAAGACTGGACAGTAAGGGCAGAAATAAAGTCTTCAGCCACCAAAATTTGCTGATATATATGAAGTGGTGTTTGTAAGAAAGTCATTAATGATTCCAAGGTGTAAATACTGCTGTCCTTTATTAAGATACATAACACTGAAGGGAGATTTGTTGAGGAGGAGTGGATCAGTAATTCTGTATTTAGACAGATGTCTGAGTTGCCTTTTAGTTATTCACATGGAAATGTCATGTAGGGATCTGGATATAGCAATTTGGAAATCAGGAGTGGTGCAGAGCTGAGACTGTAGGGGTATGTTTTGTCGACGTCAGTGTAAAGAATCTATAAACTATACTATAGCAGACACTTAGAAAGGCTAGATTGAATCACTTAAGGCAGATTTATTGATAGGAGGCTGAACCCTTGAGCATTCCGACATCAAATGCCAGGAAAACAAAGAAGTAGTAGAAAGGAAAGACGAAAAGAGAAGAAGCAGACATTAATGTGGGCGGAAAATGAAGAGATATTTCCAAGTGGAACCATGAAAACCAAGTCGGGAGATTAATTCAGCAGAGAGGAAGTGATCAATTATGTCCTTGCTTCCAAGTGATTGAGTATCATGAAGGCTGAGAATTCATCACTGTATTTGACAAAGTGAAAGTGATTGGTGAACTTGTCAAGAACAGTTTGGTTGAATGGGGAGAGCCTGGTGGGAGAATCTTAAAAGGGACTACAGATGGTACAGACAGTGACTCTAAGAACTTTAAAGAACTGTAATCAGTAATAGGAGCACACAGTCAGGACACAGAGGCGAATGTAGGTCACGAAAATTTGTCAGTTTTAAACAGGAGAGAGACTTTTGAGGCAGGAGGCAGATGACACTCCACCCACACTTGCCGCCCAGGGTAAAGCAATTGGCGATTAATTCTTATTGCCTGAAACTCCAATACAATAGCAGGGCAATTAAGGCAGGAGGCTGGACCCTGCAAAGACCACATATTTCTCATTAGCAAAATCAGGAGACCTCCTTGACCACATATGCACAGAAGAGGCTCCTTGGAGGCCAATGGGAAATCATGTCAAGGAATGTTCTACCCAGAAGCCTTTTTGGTTGGATACATCTTGGCTAAGAGATGTGCATACAAACATGGAAGGATCCTGAGATATACCACATATGGACTATGAACCAGGCAAATCAGAATGACTGACCAAAGGAAACTCAGAAGAACTAGCCCATAAAAGTAATTCAAACTATCATGAAGGTGCAACTCAGAAACTCTCTGTCAGAGTCTGCTGAGTGTATATCCACATGTACTGTATTCTTTTCCTCCTAGTAAGTACTTGCTTCCCTACTTTCTGTCTTTGTGGAAATTCTTTGCTGCAAAACTGAAGAGCCAGGGCCCTTGTCACTGACCATTGCTCTAGTGGCTAGGATCTGGTGCGTCCACCGCTCAACCCAGCCTCAATCTCTGTTTGGGAACCTGAGTGCCATTCCAAGCTGTTGCAGGCCGAGGTCACCGGAGATCATATCCACAAATGTGAAGTTGCTGAGAATGACCAAGTACAGAGAAATAAATAGCTGATACTGAAAGAGAGAGAGAGATTTTTTGAGGAGCTGTGTGGGTGAGTAGATGAGAAGGATGGAATCCAGTGCACCATAGAGGGAGCTCATTTTAGTCAGGGCAGCAGCAGGACATGCTCTCGATGACAATGAGATGGGATGTATAGCAAGGAGGCCAACAGGGAGGTAGGTCTGGTGGTGGTGAAAGAAGTGCTCTGAGGACTGCCTCTAGTTCCTCAGCAGAAGGAGCAAGATAGCAAACTGACCATGAGAAATGAAGAAGTTGTTAAAACCGGGGAGAATGTATGGGTTAGTTACCTTGGAGAAGGAAAGAGGTGACTGACAAAGGTCTGTCATGAGGCAGCATGGAAAACTCTAGAATTTGTGATACTAAGTTTAAAGTGATGAAACCGGGAAGCCTCAGTTGTTGTTTTCTTCTATAATTGTTTGTGGCAGAGTAGATGCTGTGGAGAAGAGAACTAGGCTGAAACAGAGCTCTGGCTTTACTATAGATGAATACAGAAAGGACAAAGAAAATTGTGAGGGGAGTGTGTTGTATTTGGTGGCCATATTTTCACCATCTAAAGGAGAATTACTCTTGTTAAGAGAAGTATTGTTTATTTCTACAATACTTGGGGAAGTTCTCCCCATATAGTTTATATGACAGAAAGAAAAAAAAAAAGAGTTTAAAGTTTGGCAGGGTCCTGCAAAAGAAGAACATTTGAACATTTGTATGTTGCAGTTACCTTTAATGAAATATATTTGTTCTAACTTTTAATTCAGTGTGATTTTTTTCTTTGCAACAAGACCCATATAAGGAATTTTGTTTTGCATATTGTGTGCCTCTGTCTAGTCCTTTTACATAATTTCAGTTCTTTTCTGTCACTAAAATTTAATAACCCAATTAAATTAAAATATTTAAATGAACTGACTTCATGCTTGTGTGAACCTCTTCACATGTCTTCCTTTTATATACTCTTCTCCCGTTCCTTTTTCTTGCTAATTATTTTAAAAGTTTTCCCATATTCCTCCTTTTACTGATAAGCCTTTTCTTTCAAGACCTTCCTTTTGTGGTAGGAATTAGCCTTTTATTAAAAAGAAGTACTAGTTGTTTAAGAATTAGCTTTTTCTCATGCACTTTATCATTTTCTCAAAATGTTGGAATTCAAAATGTGCTAAGTATTCTGTGGTTGCTTGAAGAAGGGATTTCCTTAACATTATGCATGTTCCTAATCCTACATAAATATTCTAAAACTGAGAGGTTGATAATTCTCATCATGTTTCTTTTCAAGGAATGGAATTTCTTTTATGGAATGACATTGCCAAATTCAGTAACAGCTTCTGCTTATTTGATCATCAGGCTTCCCTAATGGCTCAGATGGTAAAGAATCCACCTGCAATGCAGCAGTCTTGGGTTCAGTCCCTGAGTTGGGAAGATCCCCTGGAGACGGAAATGGCAACACATTCCAGTAATCTTGCCTGCAGAATTCCATGGACAGAGGAGTCTGGCAGGCTACAGTCCAGGGGATTCCAAAGAATTGGACTCAACTGAGGGACTAACACTCACTCAAACANTCAGATGGTAAAGAATCCACCTGCAATGCAGCAGTCTTGGGTTCAGTCCCTGAGTTGGGAAGATCCCCTGGAGACGGAAATGGCAACACATTCCAGTAATCTTGCCTGCAGAATTCCATGGACAGAGGAGTCTGGCAGGCTACAGTCCAGGGGATTCCAAAGAATTGGACTCAACTGAGGGACTAACACTCACTCAAACACTCAGTATCTATCAGACATCATATGTATTTAATTTATATATATTCTATGTATAATATAGTATTTATGTTATTATACTATATATAATGATATATTTATGTATTATATAAATAACATTCGTATTATACACACACATATACACAAACTTTCTTGACNGGTTAGGGCCCGGAGGGGCGTGTGGGCTGGGTGATAAATTGAGGAAGGAGGAGGCGGGAGTCTGGTGGGGTGAGGGGGGAGAATCTATAGGCCTGTTCTGCTGGCACTGGAGTGGGGTAAGCACCCCTGCCCCAAAGCAGGCCTGTTAGTCACTCCCTACCGGCCCCCAGGTTCTCTCAGCCGCTGCATGAAGAGATCGCTCTGCACAAACGCCTACGCCACAAGAACATCGTGCGCTATCTGGGCTCCGTCAGCCAGGGCGGCTACCTCAAGATTTTCATGGAGGAAGTGCCTGGAGGTATCTGCCCTGCGTGGGAGGCAAATGGAACTGGAGTTGTGAGGCCTGGGGATGGAGCCAAGCAAAGGGTGGAAAACCTGCTGGGGAAAATGACCCCTAGCCTGTGTGGGTGGTGTAGCCCAGAATTAGCTGAGGCAGTGCGATTGGGTGATGGAAGCTAGGCCATGGCCTGGCCTTCGAGCAGACAGCTGTGGGCTGGACTAAATGGGTGCCAATTATGACCCTGTACTGCACCTTCCAGGCAGCCTGTCTTCCTTGCTGCGATCGGTGTGGGGACCCCTGCAGGACAACGAGAGCACCATCAGTTTCTACACCCGCCAGATCCTGCAGGGACTCAGCTATCTGCACGACAACCACATTGTGCATCGAGATATCAAGGTCAGCCTGTAGCTGGCTCACCTTGGTGGGGGGTGGGGCGGGAGAGAGGGAGGAGCAGAGAGGGCTCCAGACACAGGCTGGCAGTTTAAGTGGACAGACCTTTGCAAAAGCTTGGGAAATTCATCAAGAAGTTTCCCTAAGGAAGGAAAGAAGTTCAGATCTGAAGCCAGCTTCCAGGATTTCCCTGATTCTTCCAGTGGTTAAGAATCCACCTGCCAACGCAGGAGACATGGGTTCCATCCCTGGGTCGGGAAGATCCCACATGCTGTGGGGTAACTAAGCCTGGGTGCCACAACTACTAAGTCTGTGTGCCCTAGAGCCCATGCTCTGCAACAAGAGAAGGCACCGCAGTGAGAAGCCCATGCACCGTAACTAGAGAGTAGCCCCCACTCGACACAACTAGAGAAAACCTGCACACGGCCACAAAGACCAGCACAGCCAAAAACAAATCAATAAAATGCAGCCAACTTCCAGGGGGACATAAATGGGATGGCAGGGGGAGGGGGCTGAGAGAGGCAGGGTCAGGCTGGGAGTCTCGGGAGATGGGGTCTGGGATAGAGTCCAGTTCTGGCATCAGGAGCCCAGTCCAATGTGTGCTGAGCACAATGTCCACTCCGCTCAGGGGGACAACGTGCTGATCAACACCTTCAGCGGGTTGCTCAAGATTTCTGACTTTGGCACCTCCAAGCGACTAGCAGGCATCACACCCTGCACTGAGACCTTCACAGGTAACAGCCAACATACCCTGCACTGAGACCTTCACAGGGAACAGGGTGTGGGCTGGTGAATGAAGCTTGCTGATGTGGGGCAGAGAACTCTTGGAACATTCCAGGGAGTGACGTTTCTCCTGGGCACGGAGTTAGAGTCTTAATGGGAGATGGAACCCGGGGCAGGTCACTGAGGCAGGGGGCAATGATACAATCTAGGACTGGAGCTTAGAGGGCTGATAACTGAACTGATTGAGTTCTGTCCCTGAAATGGAGCCCAAAAGTGTGGATGCGGACCAAAGTTCAGAGCGGATGATGCAGTCTGGGATAAATGATGGCACCTCCTGTGGGTGATGGAGGCCATGAATGTGATGGAGCCTGAGATGGATCCTGAGGAGACTCAGGATAGAGGTTTGATGACCAGGTTAGGTGATGGGATGTTTTTGATGATAGAGTTCAGGGTGAGAGCAGGTGGCTAGAGAATGATAGAGCCCCCTGGCACCCCCACGGTGATACAGCCTAGATGAGCATTACTGCTACTGCTCCTGGCCTAGGAACCCTACAGTATATGGCCCCAGAAATCATTGACCAGGGCCCACGAGGGTATGGGAAGGCAGCAGACATCTGGTCACTGGGCTGCACAGTCATCGAGATGGCCACAGGTCGCCCACCCTTCCACGAGCTAGGGAGCCCGCAGGCTGCCATGTTTCAGGTGAGATCCTCAGGGCCTGCCTTAGGAGGCGGGGTGGTGTTCAGAATCCTGAACACCTCTAAATGTGTCCTTTGTTCCCCGTCCCTGCTCCCTTCCCAGGTGGGCATGTACAAGGTGCATCCGCCAATGCCCAGTTCTCTGTCAGCTGAGGCTCAAGCCTTCCTCCTCCGAACTTTTGAGCCAGACCCCCGCCTCCGAGCCAGTGCTCAAGCGCTGCTGGCAGACCCCTTCCTGCAGCCCGGGAAGAGGAGCCGCAGCCCGGGCTCCCCCAGACAGGCTCTAAGGTCCTCAGGTACTAAGTGGGTGGAGGGAGTGAGCACCCTGCGGTGAGGGCAGCGGAGGTTTGGAGGGAGAGGGCTCAGGGGCCCAGGCCGACAGCCTTGTCCCTCCCTCAGAGGTGCCATCTGCTAGCCCCGCTCCTTCAGCAGACTCCATGTCCCAGTCCCAGACATTCCCGCGCCCTCAGGCACCCTCTCAGCACCCTCCCAGTCCTCCCAAGCGCTGCCTCAGTTATGGGGACACCAGCCAGCTCCGGTGAGCACCCAGGGTTCCAGGGTGGGTTCGCTTCATCTGGTTTTGTCCCTGGGGACTGACTCCCTCCAGCAAAAGCCCTTCTTGGGGACCCAGACACTTGGACCACGTGCAAGGTGGCATTAAGTTTATTGTGCCCTCTCAATGCTGAGTTCATCTCTTTTATCCCTGTGAGATAGGGGATAAAAGTAAAAGCCAGGATTCAGTCCCTGGGGTGGAGATGGCTTGGATGGTATTGCTACCCATCCTCCATCGGCCACTGTTCACTGCACCCAGGGTGCCCGAGGAGCCTGGGGCTGACGAGCCCGCGTCTCCTGAGGAAAGTTCGGGGCTGAGCCTCTTGCATGAAGAGAGTAGGCGCCGGGCCACGTTGGCCACTGTACTGGAGCAGGAGCTGCCGGCCCTGGCGGAGAGCCTGTGCCTGGAGCAGGAACAGGTGGGCGGCTCGCCCCGGCGCCCCCTGCTGGTCGAGCCCCGACAGGACGCTTGCTTTTCCTGCTGACGGCCTAGTGCCCACCCAGCACATCCTCCCACAAGCATCTCTCCTGGCTCATCCGTATACTCGCTGAGGACGCTTCTCTTCCTTCCCAGGGTCCCCGTCTGGAGAGGAGTCACGTGGAACAGCTACTGCTCTGCCTCAGGGCGCACATCCACACTCCCAACCGTCGGCAGCTGGCCCAGGAGCTGCGGGGACTCCAAGGGCAGCTTCGGGCCCAGGGCCTTGAGCCCGAGCTTCTGCAAGGACCGCTCTTCGCCTTCCCGGATGAGGTGAGGGAGCCCTCTCACAGTAAGGGCTATCCAACTTCCCAGGTGGTGCTTGGTGGTAAAGAACCCGTCTGCCAATGCAGAAGGCATAAGAGACTCGGGTTCGATCCCTGGGTTGGGAAGATCCTCCGGAGGAGGGCATGGCAACCCACTCCAGTATTCTTGCCTGGAGAGCCCCACGGACAGAGGAGCCTGGTACGCTATAGTCCATGGGGTCACAAAGAGTCGGACACAGAATGAAACGACTTAGCACGCATGCACGCAGTAAGAGGTAGGGCGCTCCCAATACTTGGGCATGTGCAAGGACCTGATATCGCAAGATTCCGCGTCTTCCCGGTGAAGACAGAGCCTTTGGGAATGGCACGCCTGCCCAGTCCTAGCTGCTCTGACCCTCCTTTGATCCCAAGCCCGCCCACTCTACTTGCCTTTCTAGGCCTTTCCAACTTAAGCTCCACTCCTACTTGAGGCTCGGCCGTCTCAGTCGCGCCCTCCCTCCCTCTCCAGGTGAAGCAGGTCCTCCGCAGGCGCCAGATCCGCCCACACTGGATGTTCGTGCTGGACTCGCTGCTCAGCCGTGCTGTGCGGGCAGCCCTGGCCGTGCTAGCCCCAGGTGGGCGGAAGGGCGGAGCCTACCTGCCCGCCTGCGCGTGGGGAGAGGATGTGATCCTTGGGGGCGTAGCGAACACCAATAGGGCAGGTGGGGGCGTGGTCAGCGAGGCCGAGCCTAGACTCGGCGCCAAGGAGTGGGATGTGGCCCAGTGGATACCTCCCAGGCTGACGCTGCCTGGCCGGTGCCCAGAGTCCTGCGTCTTCTGCCGATGTTGGGGTCCTAAATGGGCATTCTCGCCCTGCCTAAGTTCAGCCTCTCTCGGATTGGCAGAGGCGGAGAAGGAGGCGGTCCCACCGAAGTCAGAAGAGGCCAGTAACACAGAGGAGTCCCAGCCCAAGCAGCAGGAGACCCCAGCAGAACGGAGCCCTCTCCTGGGGGAACCGGAGCAGGGCACCCCTTCTCTGATGGTGCAGCTGGGCCTCTTGCGAGCAGAGACCGATAGGTACAGCTCCGGGGACCTGCCCATAATCTCTGCACAAGCTTCACCCCTACTCCCGCTCCATTCTGTGGGCTTCTGCCTTCCAACAGGCTTCGAGATGTTCTGGCTGAGAAGGAAAGGGAATGCCAGGCCTTGGTGCAGCTAGCCCTCCAGCGGGTCAGTGGGGAGGCCAGGACCTGTGCCCTGGTTTCAGAGCCCCTAGGTGAGCAGGACCAGGCTGGCGAACATGAATGGTAGGTGGGAACAGCTTCTTGGCCGAGGCACCCTCGGGTTCAACACATGACCTCCCTGACAGTGGCTCTCACGGTGGACCAGGGCCTGGTGCAGTGGCTACAGGACCTGAATGTGGATTCAGGCACCATCCAGACGGTGAGCAGAAATGTGCTGGTTGCCTCTGACACCCACCAACCAAAGACTCCTCTTATGCCCATCTTTCAGCTCTTCTCCCTTTCTCCGTCTGATGCAGAGAATCTCAATACTGAATGAGCACTTTGTATACTCCTGGTGGCTCAGATAGTAAAGAATCTGCCTGCAACACAGGAGACCCAGGTTCGATCCCTGAGTTGGGAAGGTCTCCTGGAGAAGGGAACTGGCTACCCACTCCAGTATTCTTGCCTGGAGAATTTCATGGACAGAGCAGCCTGGCAGGCTATAGTCCATGGGGTTGCAAAGAGTCAGGCATGATTGAGCGCCTAACACTTTCACTTTACTTTCCCCCCCATCGTACAGGTGAGAAAACTGAGGTGCAGAAAGGACTGCCCTAGCATGTTGGTAGTATTGGGTTGGCCAAAAATTCATTCAGGTTTTTCTTACTTGAATGAACTTTTGGCCAACCCATTAACCCAGAGCTAGTTCTTGGATCTTTGGATCTAGCTTTCTCTGATTTTTACCTCTCCGTGTTTCTGTGTGTGGGGGGGGTCTCTGTCCACAATCAGCTACTGAACCACAGCTTCACTCTCCATGCCCTACTGACCTGTGCCACTAGAGATGACCTCATCTACACACGCATCAGGTATGTCCTAGCCCTCGAAGAATAACCCACACATGGCCTCATGGTGGCCAGATCCTGACATCACCCCACCCTGCTGTTACAAGCCTGTCTGGGTTCCTCCCTGAAAACTACAGGGGCACTAGTGTCCTTTGGGGTCAGAGGGGGCATCAGGCAGACAGTGGGTACCAGAGAGTGCCCAGGGCCACCTTCTGGCTGAGCCTCACTGAGCCTGGTACCCCCAGGGGAGGGATGATATGCCGCATCTGGAGAGCCATCTTGGCACAGCGAACAAGAGCCACGCCAGTTACCCCTGGCCCCCAGGAGGCTGAATGAGGACATCTGAGGCAGGAGGCCAGATCCAAGGATGGATGAATGGAGGAAACACAAGAGGCTTCTGACATACCTGCCCCAGGACCCAGCCGCAACTGGAAGAGGCCAGGTGGGTGGGGGGCAGGGTAGGGGCCAGGCCTCTAGCCCCAGTGGGGAGAACCAATCACAGGCGTGCCTCAAGCTCACGAGGGCCACGAGGCAAAGACTATTAAACAATACTTTTGTACCCCTGGGCCTTGGCAATGTCTGAAGTATGGAGAGGGGTCCTAGGACCAGCTCCCTGAGGTCTTTATGTTTTGAGTCTAAAATTCCTTCCTCTGGCCCCCTCCCCTTCACTTTCACCACCAACCCCCTCCCCCATCCCAGGCAGACATCAGCCCCTTGTTGCCCTCAGAATAAACTTTATTTTTTAGGCAAGGGCAGGCCCTGAGATGGGGATCCCGAAAGAGGGGTTTTGTAGAGCATGTAGGGCAGCTATGTCCTGGGGGCCAGGTTGGTTCTGAGGGGCAGAAGGCCAGCCACCCACTCGCATGGCCGCTCCAGGAGGGTTTGCCACAGCTGCCTCTCCTCACGTGTGGAGTCCATCCAGGGCACCTGGAGCCCGTAGCTGCTGCCTGGATGCAGTGGGCAGAGGAAAGGGGTGGAAGGCATGGTCACGTTGGACACCCCAGATCCCGAGGAACACTGCCTGGTCCCTGGTCATGCACCGTCACCCCCCGGTTCTCAGTGGACACCAAGCTCAGGAAAGGACAGAGACCTTCCTGAGGCCACATGCTGAGCCCCGGCCTCTTAGCATTGAGTCCCCTTAGGGCTCTGCCCCACTCACCGGTGCCCAGGCTGAGGCGTGTGCCCCCCAGCTGGCGGCTGCCCAGGGCCCCATGGTCCCAGAGGGAGAGCTCCGCACAAGCCTGCCGCAGGTCAGCAGGCCCGAAGCCGTCATAGACCATGGTGTGATTGAACATGGGGTTGAGGCTGCGTCGAACCACCCTTGTCCTCTGGCGGCTGGCCCGGCTGTCATCAGGCAGCACCGAGCTGTGGGGGAGGTTGGCTGACATCAAGTGGCCACCCCCTCACACTCCCCAGCACCACCAGTCACTGAGTCCTACCCACACTCCCTCACAATGTCCATGTCCTCAGGTTCCTGCCTGAGAACCAGCCTCAAACCCTTGCTGGGACCTTTACTTTGATCTCCTGCCTTTAAAAATTGCAACTCCTATCCACAGGACCCTGGAGTAATGTCCCTGAAATGCCTGTCTGCTGCTCCTCAGCTCAGTCACCTTCAAGACCACCCAGAAGTGATTTCCAAACTTTTCTAAAGTAGGCGCTTGGAGCTCTTTCTGCAAAACAAAATATTACTCAGAAGCACAAAACCTAAAGGGAAACCAAAGCCTCTGGTTTAATCAGGGCTGGGAGCTCAGAACCTCACTGGGGCCTGCCTCTGGTTTACTCTCTGAGGGTGGGGCAGCAGAGGCAGGCACCCCTAGAATTCCTAAGGTGCTTACTTTGAAAACCACTGAACTGCAAGGACCAAGTCCCACAACCTGGATTTCCAGGTCCTCCATAGGTGGGGCCTGAGACCTGCCAGGTCTCAGTCTCAGCTCTCCAACAAGTCCTGTAGGCCCCAGTCACTGGAATGCAGCTGCTGGAAGGAGTCCTCACTCTCCTGACTCCAGGAGTTTGCGCAAGCAATCCCCTCCACTCCTGGTCAGTGGTCAAAGCCCAGGCAGGGGGAATCAAGAGTGGGTGCATGTTGAAGGCGAGGGGCGCTCCACTGCAGGAGAAAGG
>SJYA01011687.1:0-12860 GCA_006410615.1 Neotragus moschatus
AGTCTCCAAAAACAAGACTGGGAGCTGACTGTGGCTCAGATCATGAACTCCTTATTGCCAAATTTAGACTTAAATTGAAGAAAGCAGAGAAAACCACTAGACCATTCAGATATGACTTAAATCCTGATGCTCGAAAAGATTGAGGGCAGGAGGAGAAGGGGACGACAGAAGATGAGATGGTTGGATGCCATTACTGACTCAACGGACGTGAGTTTGAGTACTCCAGGAGTTGATGATGGACAAGGAGGCCTAGCATACTGCTGTTCATGGGGTCGCAGAGATGGACACGACTGAGCGACTGAAATGAACTAAACTGATGTGGGTCTCTTTCTGGACTTTCCATTCTGTTTTACTGATATTGTATCTTTATGCAGAGATCACACTGCCTTTATAGAATTGCTTTATAATAAATCTTGAAATCAAGTAGTCTAAGCCTTCCAACTTTGTACTTTTTCAAAATTATTTTGGATATTCAAGGTCCTTCACATTTTAATATAAATTTTAAAATCAAGCTGTCAATTTCCACAAAAAACAAACCCTGCTGGAATTTTGATTGAGATTGATTGTGTCTATTGATTGTGTTATTTGCTGAGAATTGCTATCTTAGTATTGATTTTGCCATTTCTTAAAGATGATGTATTTCTCCATTTATTTAGATTTTCTGTCACTTCTGTTAGCAGTGTTTTGAAGTTTTTGATGTGCAAGTCTTGTGTAACTTTTATTTAAAGATTTGGTAAGTCTTTTTATTTTTGATGCTATCATGTTGTTCTTTACAAGTAGCAATTCCAAATTGTCTTTTTCTGGTACATATAAATATGTATAAATTATATGTATAATTTATATGTATTTATACATATAAATATAATTAGTTGTTGTTGTTAACTTGGTATCTTGTTACCTTCCTAAGTTCACTTATTTCAGCATTTTTTGGTAAGTTCCTTAGGATTTTCTGCCCTAAGGACAGAAAATAGACAATATTTCTTATAATTTTGTCTACAAATAAAGACAGTTTTATTTCTTCCTTTTGAAATTATACATGTCTTACTAGTTTTCTTGTCTATTACAGTGGATAGAATGTTCAGTATAATGTCATATACATTTTAAGAATAGACATCTTTGCCTCTCCCCTGATCTTTGTGGGGAATATATTCAGTCTGTTACAATTAAGTATGATGATATTATTGATAGCCATGTGTTTTTATGGATCACCTTTATCAGGGTGAGGAAGTTTCCATCTCTTCTTAGTTTGCCTAGAGTTTCTGCCATAATTGGTTGTTGCTGCTGCTAAGTCGCTTCAGTCATGTCCGACTCTGTGCGACCCCATAGATGGCAGCCCATTAGGTTCCCCCATCCCTGGGATTCTCCAGGCAAGAACACTAGAGTGGGCTGCCGTTTCCTTCTCTACTGCATGAAAGTGAAAAGTGAAAGTGAAGTTGTTCAGTCATGTCCGACTCTGTGCGACCCCATGGACTGCAGCCTACCAGGCTCCTCCGCCCATGGGATTTTCCAGGCAAGAGTACTGGAGAGGGTTGTCATTGCCCTCTCCGTGATTGGTTGTTGGATTCTATCAAATACTGCTATTGTACCTGCTTCCTCCTCTTCTTATTCCCCCTTCTTTATTCTTCTTTCTCCTCTTCCTCTTCATCACATCTTTTGAGATGACAAATTCTTTTTTTCTTCTTTTTCTTCCATAAGTATGATGAATTACATTTGTATTTGTGTTAAGTGTAAAACCAACCTTGCATTCCAGGAGTAAACTCTACTTGGTCATTCTTTTTACATGTTGTAGTTATGATTTACTAAACGTCATATTTTTGCACCTACATTCATGAAAGATAAGATCTATGGTTTTGCTTTCCTTTTTCTTGTAATGTGTTTGTCTGGTTTTGCTATCAGGTTAGGGTTGGCCTCATAGAATTTGTTGGGAAGTGAGTGCTCCTTCTCCTTGATTTTGAAGAATTTGTGTAAAATTGATATGATCTCTATTAAAGGTTTCATAGAATTCACTGGTGAAGCCATCTGGTCCTGGAGTGGGAAGGGTTTTAACTACTGGAAGAAGTTCCTACTAGATATAGGGCTATGTAGGATACACATTTATTCTTGAGTGAGCTTTGGTAATTTGTATCTTGCAAGAAGTTTATCCATTTCCTTAAAAATGCTGAATTTATTGTTATATGGTAGTGGTTTAGTCACTAAACCACTGGCTTCTTATTGCAGTGGCTTCTCTTGTTGCAGGGCAGGGGCTCTAGAGTGCCTGGGTCCGACTCTTGTGACCCCATTGACTGTAACCTTCCAGGCTCCTCTGTGCATGGGATTCTCTAGGCAATACTATTAGAGTAGGTTGCTGTTTCCTCCTCCAGAGGATCTTCCCGACTCAGGGATTGAACCCAGGTATCCTGCATTGCAGGCAGATTCTTCACCAACTAAGCTATGAGGGAAGCCCTCGTATATTGTTATATATTTATACGTAATATTCCCCATTAACCTTTACCATTTGTAGGATTTGTAGTCATGACCTTTTATTCCTGGTATTAGTAATTTGTGTTTTTTTTTTCCTTGATTAGTCTGGCCAGTGGTTTGTCAACTTGAATAATTCTCTTTTTCTTTGTTACTTTTAAGTTCACTTTCACTGATGATTTTTTTCTCTATTTTCATCTGCTTGTTTTAGATTTTAGTTGCTATTCTCAGAATAACTTTGATTAGAATATCAATTTAGAAACCAAAGGCATTGATTTGCAATTGTTCTTTTCTACTCTAAGTATATACTACTATAAATTTCCCTTTAAGTGCTATTGTAGCCACATTTTACAAACTTTGATGTGTTGTATTTTTACTTTCTTTCAATTCATTTTGTAATTTTCCTTGTAATTTATTTTTTAAAATTTCTTCTTTGATCAATAAGTTAAATAGAAGCGTGTTGTTTAATTTCCTATATTTGAGGATTTTCCAGATCTGTTACTGATTTGTAAGTTAATTCCATTGTAGTTTAAGAACATAACTGATGTTATGCAAATTCTTTTAAATGTGTTGATTTAAAATTAATCTCTGGCTGTAGTAGACCTTCGTTTCTGTGTGCGGGCTCTTCTCTAGTTGCTGTGCACCAGCTTCTTACTGCACTGGCTTTTCTTGTTGCAGGGCATGGGCCCTAGGGTACTTGGCTTAGTAGTCACAGCAGGTAGCTCAGTAGTTGTGGCACACGGCTTCCTTGCCATGTGGCAGGTGGAATCTTCCTGGACCAGAGACCCGACCTGTGTCCCCTGCATTGGCAGGTGGCCTCTTAACCACTGGACCATCAAGGAAATGCTAAATGCATTGATTTTTACGTTGATCCTATATCTAGTGGCCTTGAAAATTTCACTTCTTAATTATAATAGTTTGCTCCTAAGAATGCGAATGAGACAGTGGACATCCTCATCTGGTTCCCAACCATAGGGGGAAAGAACGCAGTATTTCGTCATTACCTATACTTTAGCTGTGGATATCTTATTTCCCAGGTGGCACTAGTGGTAAAGAACCCACCTGCCAATGCAGATGAGATGTAAAAGACAGGGATTCAACCCCTGGGTCGGGAAGATCCACTGGAGGAGGGCAACCCACTCCAGTACTCTTGCCTGGAGAGTCCCATGGACCAAGGATCCTGGCAAGCTGAAGTCCATAGAGTTGCACATGACTGAAGCAACTTAGCTGCAGGCATGCGTTTTACACACATTCATTGTAGAGTTAAAGAAGTTCCCTTCTATTCCTAGTGCCGAGGAATTTTTATATAAATAGGCATTAATTTTATCATGTGTTTTTAATAATCTTTTGAGATATGATTTTTCTCAACATGGCAAAATGCATTGATATTTGTGTATTAAATTATATTGGTATTTTTCAAATAAACTTTACTCAGTCATGCTAGATTATCCTTTTAAAAAATCTATCATTATATTCAATTTGCTAATATTTTGTATAGCATTTTTGCATCTCTATACATGAATGGTATTGGCCAGTAATTTTATTTTCTTGTAATATCCTTGTTTGGTTTTGTACCAGGGTTGAGTTGGTTTCAAAATAAAATGTTGAGACACTTCCCCTCTTTATTTTTGGGACAAGATGATGTATATTGGTATTTTTTAAATATGTAGAAAGAACTGTTTGTCTTCTTTAAAGAATATAGGGCTATTCAGATCTAGTGCTTCTTCTTGTTTTCATTTTGGCAAGTTATCTTTTGCAAAGAATGATGGCATAAAATTTCCCCTTTTAGCAACATGAACATCCACTCATGTAAAGTTTCCTGCAGCACAGGGTGTCAGTTTTATTTTATCAGCATACCCACTGGCCAAAAGCAAGACCAGGAAAGTCATCCCACTACTTTAGGAGAAAAATTTGTGGTAGCATGTAACAACACTTTTGGGCTTCCCTGGTAGCTCAACTGGTAAAGAATCCGCCTGCAATGCAGGGAGCCCCCAGTTTGATTCCTAAGTCAGGAAGATCTGCTGGAGAAGGGATAGGCTACCCACCCTAGTATTCTCGAGCTTCCGTGGTGGCTTAGACAGTAAAGAATCTGCCTGTAATGCAGGAGACCTGGGTTCAGTCCCTGGGTTGGGAAGATCACCTGGAGAAGGGAACAGCTACCCACTCCAGTATCCTGGTCTGGGTCTCAAAGAGTCGGATACAGCTGAGCAACTTTCACTTTCAACTACACTTTACACGCTGTTAAGTGAATGAATACAGATTGTTGTTGGGTTTTTAGCGAGGTGAAAACATAGTTTGGAATGCTGGAGATCCTTGTTGGCTAAGTCTATCTGCTCTGTGTGTGTGTGTGTGTGTGTGCTGTGCTAAAATGGGTTGGAAAATACAGCTTGCTAAGAGTCTCCTCAAAGAACGTGAGTTTGAGCAAACTCTGGGAGAGAGTGAAGGAAAAGGAAGCCTGGCGTGCTATAGTCCATGGGCTCCCGAAGAGTCAGACACAACTTAGTGACTGAACAGCAAGAGTCTCCTAGCGTCCAAGGGAAACTGGTACACATGTTTGCATCACCAGGTTCATGGTAGCCAGGATTTAGAGCTCCTTTTGAGGGGTGAAGAGACCTCACTGGAAATCACTTCCTTCAATCAGCAGCTCCCTGGAAGCTGGAACCAGGAAAAATAGTGCATGAATCAGAAACCAGAAGAATTCTCCAGAATCTGGGTGTGGACTAGAGGTAGCAGTGAGGTCAAGGTGAGGGCCAGGTGAGGCCATGAGCCCCTGAGCTAAAGTCACCTCCTAACTGAGGGGCCTGATGGGTCGCCTTCCTATCCCCCCATCTCAGGGAGCAGAGGCTGTCCTGGATTCCAGAGTCACCAAGTTAGCCGTCTCTGGCTAGAGTGGGTCAGATGTTAGGACATCACTTCATTTATCCACTTGCTTGTCTTGGGTCACCACTGAGGTTCCAGGGCCCTGGAAATTCTATCCTGGTGGATACACACCTCCTTCCCCTAACAGTCCCCGTCTCATCCCCTTTTCTTTCTCAGCTCCTGTTTTCTCTCCCTTCTCATCACTCCTGCTTCCTCTCTCCTTCCCTTCTTTTCTGCCTTCTCTCCACCTTACCCTCCCTCATGTCTACCTTCTACTCCCCTTCCCGCCAACTTAAGACACATTTCTCCCACTCCTCCCTCCTTTCCTCTTGCTTGTCAGACAGTAAGAGCCTTGGAGGTGGTTGCCAGGATACTAGGCTAAAACAGCGACAGAAATGCAAACTAGGAGTTGTCTGAGCATAAATAGGAATGAAACACGAACTGAGATCAGTAGATGCCAGGCCACAGATCTTTCGCTTACCACCAGCTTTTCTGGTGCGGGAAGATAGGACCGATAGCTGCTTAGCCCTTTAAGGGACCTAACGTTAATGAACGTGGTTCTCCTCCTGGGACAGAGAAGGGGCTTGTAGCAGTACCTCTGGTGCTGTGTGCTAAGAAGTCAGAAGGAAATTGGGAGAGTCCTTGCTCAGGCCCTCCAGCGCTAAGAGTTCCACTTCAAACTGTAAGTCCCAGGCATGTGATAAGGAAACCACAGTCCTATTAATTGGAACCTTCAGAGCATTTGTCACTCATGTTCCCATGTCATCTGTACCCTGAGACAAACAATAGACCGGAAACCATTGTAAAACAAAACTCCAGCTTTGCTGAGGGGCTGGGCAGATGCAGGCCTGCAATTATGGATACAGCCACTAGGGGAGGTAGTGATTACTGCAGATTTGGGGCAATGGACCAAGATATATTATGTATATGAGATCTTCCTGGTGACTCAGATGGTAAAAGAAACTGCCTGCAATGCAGGAGACCCAGGCTCAGTCCCTGAGTCGGGAAGATCCCCTGGAGAAGGAAATGGCAACCCATTCCAGTATTCTTGCCTGGAGAATTCCATGGACAGAGGAACCTGGCAGGCTACGGTCCATGGGATTGCAAAGAGTCCGACACGACTGAGCAACTAACACTGTCTACACCCTATTATATATATANTGGATACAGCCACTAGGGGAGGTAGTGATTACTGCAGATTTGGGGCAATGGACCAAGATATATTATGTATATGAGATCTTCCTGGTGACTCAGATGGTAAAAGAAACTGCCTGCAATGCAGGAGACCCAGGCTCAGTCCCTGAGTCGGGAAGATCCCCTGGAGAAGGAAATGGCAACCCATTCCAGTATTCTTGCCTGGAGAATTCCATGGACAGAGGAACCTGGCAGGCTACGGTCCATGGGATTGCAAAGAGTCCGACACGACTGAGCAACTAACACTGTCTACACCCTATTATATATATATGGGCTTCCCTGGCGGCTCCGATGGTAAAGAATCCCCCTGAAATGCAAGAGACCTGGGTTCGATCCCTGGGTTGGGAAGATCCCTTGGAGAAGGAGATGGCAACTCACTCCAGTATTCTTGCCCAGAGAATTCCATGGAAAAAGGAGCCCAGCGGGCTACTGAGTGACTAAGCGTATATATAATCCCCTCTCTCACCCTCTCTTTCCCTCCCCCTCTCACACACACAGAGCTAGCTCTTTATCACAACAATAGGAATATGATTCAACTGCGGTGTCAGATTTGGGCCGAGACAGGGAAAATTACAAACATCTAGATCCGAGTTGCATCTTTTCTCACACTGAACTTCAGTATCTCATTCAGGTTGGTCCTTGGTGTGGCATTAGGAAGACACAGGGGCTTTCTGGGCCTCCTGAGTCCCCAGCTCAACATCTTGCTTTTCTCTGTAGAGACTTCAGATTGATTATTTTAAGTCTTTAACTGTTCACTTGCTCTTTCAGATAGAATGAGGTAATTGCCCTTTTCAAACGACTTCTGCTTGAGAACTTCCTATGCTGTGTCTCCTGCCTCATCTCACCCTACCCCAGCCCCGCCTTATTCAAAGAAGAACTTCCCTTCCCTGGTGGCTCAGCTGGTAAAGAATCTGCGTGAAATGTGGGAGACCTGGGTTTGATCCCTGGGTTGGGAAGATCCCCTGGAGAAGGGAAAGGCTACCCACTTCAGTATTCTGTACTGGAGAATTTCATGGACTGTAGAGTCCATGGTGTCGCAAATAGACACAACTGAGTGACTTTCGCTTTCTTATCCTTTTTGCATCCCATTTGAAGGCAAGCTGAATTCTGGATTACTAGAATGATTTCTTAAAACCTAGGGATTTCTTAAATCTTTACACCAGATTCTTCCTGATTCTTTCCCTTTTTAGTCAGGAGACAGACTCCAGGCATCTCAATCCTTACCTCTCCCTTCTCACTTTTCAAGTTCAGGCTCACATCAGTTCAGTTCAGCTGCTCAGTCCTGTCTGAATCTTTGAGACCCCATGGACTGCAGCACGCCATGCTTCCCTGTCCATCACCAACTCCCGGAGTTTACTCAAACTCATGTCCATAGAGTCGGTGATGCCATCCAACCATCTCATCCTCTGTCATCCCCTTCTCCTCCTGCCTTCAATCTTTCCCACCATCAGGCTCACCATGATGGACTACAAAAGTAGATTACTTTTTAAAACTCAGTTAGGTCCCTGTCCCTCAGGCCTAACGTTTTTCCCTTTTTCCTTCCTCTGAATATTTAAAAACCTATTTTCAAAACATTTGAATACATGAGTTTTTAACCGAAGTTTGAACAATGGTTCTTCTTTCACGACCATAGGTTCTTGGGAGCAGAATGGCTCAGGAGCCGATGGGCAGTGCAGAGCGGCTCTTCTTCTGAGCCAGCTTATTTATTTGCTTGGGACAGTGAATGCTCTAATCACAACATATTTGGTTTCCTTTGTAACACTGGGATTCCTTAAGTGTCCTTGGCCACTTTCCAAGCCCCAAATATTAGTCATGCCGCCTGGTGCTCAAACATCCCAAGTTCCACACTGTGATGCATCCTCTCCTATTTGCATGGAAATTAGATTTTTAAAACTTGAAGATGAAAACAAGTTTCACTGCCTATGCTCACAAAGTGCCTCTCCATCAGTCAGTGGACTGTAAACGCTGCTTCCAAGCGGTGGTTTTCATTTCCATCAGTTTATGAGGCTTGAGGAGCTGAGCTGTCGGCACTCCCCTGCAGTGGGAAACTTCTCCCTTGGTGCCAGCTTCTCCGGCTTTAGTTTCACTGGCTTTGGCTTTGCTTGGATACGAACTGAAGCACCTACTCCTCTTTTACCTCGGTTATGATACAGTAAAAAATTACATCAGCATTGATTTTAAAAAAAATCAGAAGGTAGAGAAACCCTCACTGTCTTTGGCAATGGATACAAAAGCTCATTATATCCAGTGTGGGTGCTAGGAATGATCATATCTCACAAGGTTACGCGGTCTTATTAACTACTGAACATTTTGTTGAGAACTTAGTGTGGACCAGATGCTGGGGATATGGAGAGAAATATGAAGGTGCTCCCGCTGATGGAGAGAGAGACGTGAAGAGATCTGAACAGAGCGCGTGGCCTGATATAATGAAGGTATGTGTGCTCAGTCGGGTCCGACTCTTTGCGGCCACATGGACTATAGCCGCCAGGCTCCTCTGTCTGTGGAATCTTCCAGGCAAGAATACTGGAGTGGGTTGCTGTTCCCTTCTCCAGGGAATCTTCCCAACCCAGGGATCAAACCCACGTCTCTTGTGTCTCCTGCATTGGCAGACAAGATTCATTACCAGCTGAGCCACTGGGGAAGCCTGATGTAATAAAGGCAAGGGTAAATGAGGTCTGTATTGAGTGGATAACTTTCCGGAGAAGTGAGGTAAGGCTTCCCAGAAGAGGTGGCATTTGAGAAGCGCCTTGAATAAGGAGCAGTGTCATCGCTGGAAGAGGAGCAATTAGAAAGGGGGTTTGGATCAGATGTGGGAAAGTCTCCAAATACCTGGCCTGTAAGTCAGGCCTCCGTCGTCCTCGTGCGTGCTTGGAGCGTTTACTGGTTCCTTGGTTTGTTGCGCCATCTGAGTGGCTGGCCCCTGGGTGCCGGTGGAGCCACTGGTGCGCTAGGATCCCCCATTAGCACCTTCAGGCCCACCGGGAACCTCCTCTGCTCTGCCCTGGTCCCCAGGAGGCTGACCCACGCAGACTGCATCAGCTGGGGTGCTGGTTGTGTCGTGCATGCCCCGTTGCGGAGTCGCATCTGACCCTCTGTGACCCCAGGGACTGTAGCCCACCGGGCTCCTCTGTCTGTGGGGATTTCCCAGGTAAGAATACTGGAGTGGGTTGCCATTTCCTCCTCCAGGAGATCTTCCTGACCCAGGGATCAAACTTGCGTCTCTTGCATTGGCAGGTGGGCTCTTTATGGCAGGTGAGCCACCTGGGAAGCCTCCTGGGTGCTGGCTGGAGGTGGGAAGTGAGAGCACTAGCAGGAGAGCAGAAGGGGAAGGGAGAAGCGGGTCAGGGTACTTGTCAGCCTGATCCCCTGCCTGTGGGGTTACAGCACCCAAATCTCTCAGCCCATGGCGACTGTCATTCTCCTCTCTCGGGATCCGGAAACCGCTCCTTCCCCTTGACCCTTCAGCCCCGCTGGGCTGGCGATGGCTCTCTGCTGATTCTTGTTGGGGCGCTGCACCATCTCTGTTGCTCTCCTTAAACGCTACACACCCTTCTAAGTAGTCCCTTCATTAAGCTTCCCTCAGTTACCCAGCTTGGCACGGGTGCCATCCATCTCCTCCCAGGACTCACACAAATGGCAGATGAGGTCCCCACTCCCACGCGACTTGTCTTCTCGTCCACTTGAACTTGTTTAAGCAGGAGAGTGATTGCATTGCATATTTATGTTTTGGGGGGAAAAAAACCCATGGATGACAGTGAGGAGAGAGATTCCAGTGCAGGCAAGGACCGTCAGGGAAGGAGTGTTGCTGTTGTCCTGGCAACAGATGCCAAGGGTCCAGTCCAGGAAGGGACAGAGGAAGAGAGGTGGGAGATGAAAGAATGAGAAGGAATAGTCCAGGGTGGTCCTCATGCCCTTGCTGGGGCAGCTGGACAGGCGGTCAGCCCTGAGCTGGGGGACCCTGGAGAAAGAGTTGACAAGTAGGCAGGGGAAATGAGAACTTTGGTGCTGACACGTGAAAGTGTCTGTTGCCAGTGGGATAGTCAGATGGATGTGTCCAGCAGGCTCTTGGAACTGTGGGTTTGAGTTTGTGGGAGAGGTCAGGGTGGGAAATATGGATGTGGGCATCCTTGGAGTCTAGGTCAAGGGGGTGGGTAAGAGGCAAAAGAGGACGTGTTAGGTGAGCATTGCAGCGGCCTGTGAGAAGGCCCGTGGGGCTGGGATGTTTACAGAGAGGCTGAGCACTGATGTAGCTGTCTGGAACTCCCACACTGGGCGCAAAGGGGCCTTACACCACTCCTGGGTCTAGGGAAGGCTGTTGACTCTGTCCTTGGTGCTTCAGGTTTGCCAAGCATCCCAGGGCTGGTACCATACCTGCCCATGCCAGGTCTCGAGGCCCAGTTATGTCTACTGTTCTCTGTACTTACCTCCTGGGGTATTAAAAAGAAGACGGGACCTTACCCTCCCATGCCAGGCTTAATGTCTGGCTCATAAGATGAATTACTTTGCTGACAAACGTCTGTCTAGTCAAAGCTATGGTTTTTCCAGTAGTCATGTATGGATGTGAGAGTTGGACCATAAAGAAGGCTGAGCGCCAAAGAACTGATGCTTTCGAACTCTGGTGTTGGAGAAGACTCTTGAGAGTCCTTTGGACTGCAAGGAGATGAAACCAATCAAACCTAAAGGAAATCAACCATGAATATTCATTGAAGGACTGATGATGAAGCGCAAGCTCCACTACTTTGGCCACCTGATGTGAAGAGCAAACTCATTGGAAAAGACCCTGATGCTGGGAAAGATTGAGGACAAGAGAAGGGGATGGCAGAGCATGAGCTGGTTGGATGGCATCACCAACTCAGTGGCCATGAGTTTGAGCAAACTCCGGGAGATGGTGAAGGACAGGGAAGCCTGGTGCACTGCAGTCCACGGGGTCACAAAGAGTGGGGCATGACTGAGCAGCTGAACAACGTAAGCCAAATGTACACAAGTGGAAAAACTGGCAGTCAAGCTGATAGACCTACTTGCCGTGTGGATGGAGCTGTTGGACTCTGCTCTCAGAGACACCCCTTGATTGCCTGGTGGAGCCAGGCTTCGCAGAAAAGTCCATGCATGGGGAGGTGGTCCTGGAGGCTTTGCTCTCAGACATCACCACAAGGGAGCTTCCCAGGTGACTCAGTGGTAAAAGAATCTGCCTGCCTATGCAGAAGACGCAGGAGATGCGGGTTTGATTTTTGGGTCAGGAAGATCCGCGGGAGAAGGGCAAGGCAACCGCACTCTAGTATTCTTGCCTGAGGAATCCCCATGGACAGAGGAGCCTGGCGGGCTACAGTCCACGCGGTTGCAGAGTCAGACATGACTGAATGACTGAGCACAGCACATCACCACAAGACGTGCGGTTTTCTTGGTTTTCATCACTCAGCTCGGTTTTTGCCTCAGCAGCTGATTACCTGTGGCTTGGCCCTGCCTCCTCAGCTGACAGCCCTCGTCGCTCGACCTTGGCCTCTGAGCGCCATCTCCTCCTGCTGCAGCCACGGAGCCCTTTCCCTTCCAGCTCTATACTGATGTCGCCGCCGCCAGACCTGATTCCAGGCGATGATAGAGGCAGAAACCACCCTGGGCAGGCAGTGATCAGGTGTGAGAGGAAGAAGCACCCAGAGGAGAAGAAAGCCAGAGGCCCTGAGCAAGAGCCTTTCAGATACAAAGTGGAGAGCCTTGTCAGTTCCAACACTCAGGAATGACTTCAGCATTCTGCTCTGTGCAATTCTCTCCTGCTTTCTGAAAACCCGTGAAAACGCTCATCCTGACTCACTGACAGAGCCTGTAAGAAGGCATCAGCACACACAGCAGTCAGAAAGCACACAAAACAAACAGCACAGAGGGGTTAAGGCACAGCTGTGCAACTGGGAGGGGAGAATGCTCAGATGAGCGGATCAAAGAAACACGGAGACAACATGTGGAGAAGAGAGGTGAGGTAGAAGAGACAGGCAGAGTCTGAGTAAAGCAGAACACGGATGGAACGCTGGTCCTTGCAGGGCACCAGTTTCTGGCGGTTCCTACATCGTGCCCGAGGTGGCATGGATCAGGTGGTCCCTGCTGGCTGCTTCATTGAATGACGGCTCCGGGAAAAGGTTAAATGAACAGTTCACACTTAGAGAAGACTGGAGAAGACGGCCATAACATGCCTGATGAAGCTTGGCTTTTGTCCAACTTTCAGAGGTTCCCAATCTCGGCTCTGCACCCTCAATTCTTCCTAGGGAAGCTCCTTGGGAGCCAGACTCCAGTTTGTGCTCATTGCCACAAACATCTTCTTTGGAGGCATGCCTGCATCAGGGTTGGCCAACTGGGTTTTAGGA
>SJYA01011688.1:0-12452 GCA_006410615.1 Neotragus moschatus
CCCCCTGGAGCTGCGGGCCCTTCTGGCGAGGAAGGGGACAAGGTGGGAGAGAGTTGAGGCAGAGGGAGGGGCTGGGGGAGGACAGGGGAAGAGGGAGGCTGGGTCAGCACTCATCCTGTTTGTTTCCTTTGCAGGGAGAAGTGGGTGCCCCTGGTCACAAAGGCAGCAAAGGAGACAAGGGAGATGCTGTGAGTGGGGGACCCCAGAGAGGGAGCTGGTCTTTGGAGAGGGTTAAAAGGGACGTTGAGAGGAGGATGGGCAGGGGGGTGGGTCACGGGGTTTCCTGCCTTCTTGAACCCCATCTTGACACTCGCAGGTAACAGAAGTCACTTAAGCTACCCAGAATAAAGGGGCCAAGTGCGTTCCCAACTTCCCTCCGGGAATTCAGTCTCAGCACCCATCACCCGGGAGCCAGCTCACTCCTGGGAAATTGATGGGACTTTGGGGCCAACGTTCTGATGGGCCAAGCTTATGAGAGATGCTGTGTCTGGTCCCATGAGTTGGTGGCTAGCAAGACAGGGTTGTGGGGAGAGAAATGCAATTTTCTTGTGGAGTGGGGAGTGGACGGGGTGCAGTGATTGATGTCGCTAGTGTTCCTCCTTCATCTTTTTTCAGTTTTTTAAAAAATATTTATTTATTTGGCTACACTGGGTCTTAGTTGCTGCTTATAGGATCTTTGATCTTCGTTGTGGCCTGTGAGATTCAGTTCCCTGACCAGGGATCAAATCCTGACTCCCTTGGGAGTATAGAGTCTTAGTCACTGGACCATCAGGGAAGTTCCCCATCTGCAACCTTAATCTTAAACCTGAGGGTTTCTTGACTCTGTTCCTGCCTCCAGGGCCCGCCTGGACCAACAGGGATACGGGGTCTGGTGGGACACCCAGGCTCTCCGGTGAGTACTCCCAGGTTTGTGGTCCTTCCCTGGATCCCTTATGGGAAGGGACAGTGTTCTCCACTGTGACTCAGGCCCCAGTTCAACCCTAACCTCTACCCCTTCGTGTCAATGCTCAATTCAAACTCACCCCAGAATTTGACTCAGTCTTGACCTCAACCCTCAAACTCCATCACAGCCCTAATTTTAACACCCTAATTTTAATTGTGACCTTATCCTCAATCCCATCTCAGACCTTATCTTCACACCAACATTAGCTGAACCTGACCCAGTCCTACCCTTGACCTCAGTCCAGACCCACCCTCCAATACTGACCCCAAACCTGAGCCCCAATTCTGAATTTACCTCGGACCTGAGCTCAAGCCCAACCCTACCTCTCAACCCTACTTGGACCTTAATTGGCCTCAGCTTGGCCCTGACTCTCCACCAAGGCTCATCTCAAAACTTTGACTCAGTCCTGGATTTCATTCCTAAACCCTGACCCTTAACCTGCACCCCTAGCTTCAGACCCAACCTGACCTTCCCCAAACTTCATCCCAACCTTGAACTTCCATCCTGACTTTGACCTTGAACCTCACTCCAAGCCTTGACACAGGCCCTAACTGTGTCCTGCCCTGTCCTCCTCCTAGGGAGCAGATGGGGCTCAGGGACGCCGGGGACCCCCAGGCCTCTTTGGGCAGAAAGGAGATGATGGAGTGAGAGGCTTCCCTGGCATGATTGGTCCTCCTGGCCTACAGGTGGGTGTCTGAGTTTGAGGGTATGGCCTCTGCTCCTCCCCACTTTGTGCCCCAATTTTGCTTCTTTGCTCCACAGGGAATGCCAGGCCCTGCTGGAGAAAAGGGAGAAGTTGGAGATGTAGGGTCCATGGTATGAACTATGGGGAGAAATGGGAGGGGTGGTAGGGCAGGGCTGGCCGTCAGATCGATTTGGGGGGTCACAGGGCACATTGTTTTAAGGATCATGTGGGTCACCAGTATCAAGGGTGGTGTTTGTGGTTTTTTGTTCAGTCACTCAGTTGTGTTGGACTCTTTGTGACCCCTATGGACTGCAGAACGCCAGGCTCCCCTGTCCTTCACTGTCTCCCCGATTTTGCTCAAATTCATGTCCATTGAGTCAGTGATGCCATCCAACCATCTCATCCTCTGTTGCTCCCTTCTCCTCTTGCTTGGAGCTTTTTGAGGGGCCATGAGGTCACTGGATGCTATTCTGACTGTCCCATAGGGTCCCCATGGAGCTCCNTTGCTCAAATTCATGTCCATTGAGTCAGTGATGCCATCCAACCATCTCATCCTCTGTTGCTCCCTTCTCCTCTTGCTTGGAGCTTTTTGAGGGGCCATGAGGTCACTGGATGCTATTCTGACTGTCCCATAGGGTCCCCATGGAGCTCCAGGCCCTCGGGGTCCCCAGGGCCCCAGCGGATCAGAGGTGAGGACTCGGGGGGAGGGCCTCAGGCGGCCTCAGGACATCACTTTCCCAAGAAGGGGCTGTTGGAATCCCTCCATCCCATCTGTACCCCTCGTTGTCTCTCCAGGGTCCTCCAGGGTTGCCTGGGGGAGTTGGTCAGCCTGGTGCTGTGGGTGAGAAGGTGAGAGAGAGAACAAGGGGCTGCCCAGGGTCAGGGAGGCTCAACCAGTCCTGCCTGGTTAGGGGGTGGTGGTGGTGGCAGTTCTGGCTGCCAGGAGGGGACCCCTCTTCACTTTTACTTTGCCTCCCGCAGGGTGAGCCAGGAGAGCCTGGAGACCCAGGACCCCCAGGGACCCCAGGCGCCCCAGTGAGTGACTTTCTTCTGGGCCTCTGCACCCATCTCAGGGAATCCCCGACCCTTGGGCTTCTTGGGCCCCCATGACCTCTGGGCAGGCCTAGGTCCCTCATGGACCCAGACCTCTGTGCATCCCCAGTTATCTTGATGACAGAGACCTGAAAGGTGGCAGGGTTGCTACATCAGGTTCTCTAGGTTGTGTACTGCGCAAGGGTGCGCGGCTGAGGGGGCAGGTGGGGCTCAGATGTAAAGCACAAGCCCTGGCTTGAGGATGAGCTGCCCAGAGGGGATCCCTCTTTTTCCCTTTTAAAAATATTGACGTTGATTTGTTTGGCTGTGTCCAGTGTTAGTTGGGACACGTGGGAGCTTCGCTGGGCCGTGTGGGATCTTCCCTTGGGGTGCACAGACGCTCTAGTTGTGTCGCGAGAGTTCAGCAGTTGTAGCATGTGGGCTTAGTTGCTCCACAGCATGTGGGATCTTAGTTCCCCGACCAGGGATTGAACTTGTGTTCCCTGCATTGCAAGGCAGATTCTTAACTACTGGACCTGGGGAGGTCCTGGGATCCCTTTTCTGATTCACCCCAGAGTGGCACATGGGCTAGCCCAAACTTGCCCATGACCTCTGGTCAACTGGATCACCCTGACCCCTGACTCCAGTAAATCCTAGATTCCTCTGACCCTTGGGCAGTCTGGGCTACTTTGACCCCTAACCCCAGGGCAGTCCCAAGCCACGCAGATTCCTGAGTTCAGGTATGCTAACCTTGACCCCTGGAGAGTCCAGGCTACTCTGACCTCTGACCTCTGTTTCTGCCAAGGGCCCCAGGGGAGAAGTTGGTGAAAAGGGGGATACAGGCCCATCTGGGGCTGCTGGACCCCCAGGCAAGAAAGGCCCCCCTGGAGAGGATGGAGCAAAGGGGAATGTGGTGAGTCCTGGGGCACATGGAGGCCATGACCCAGGGAGGGGCACGTGTGTCAACTCGAACCTGCTCCCCAACTTCCAGCCAGGGGTCCTGTGTGCTGATCAGTGTGCTGATTCCACAAGCAACCCAGAACGTGGCCGAATGAATGAATGATTGAATGAAAAAATGAATCAGTGTAAACATACAGTGGTAATTGGTCATGGCAGCAGGGGCAACTTGCTTCCACAGAGTCATTCTAACAGTGCTGGAAAGGTCAAAGTTGAAACTGATGAGGATCAGGGTTGGCTGGTTGGGATTTGCCATCAGGGTAGGGGTTGAGCCCCTCCTGCCATGGTGATGGGGCTCCGGATGGGGAGGGAGGGTGGTGAGGAGCTTCAGAGTCTGAGGGACCTTGATTTGAATTTCAGCACCCCACCTCTTACCGGGTCCCCTCTCTGATTTTTATCTGTGAATCCCTAGCTGGGAGGATGCAGTGAAATGATTCATGGAACATTTTTAGCTCCCATTAAATACCAGAATGTTCCTTCTAGCAGGGCTGGGGTTTTGTGTTTTCTTTACCAGTGTATCCCCAGCAACCAGAACTGTGTCTGAGAACAGCTGAATGAATGAATAAATGAATGGGTGGATGAATGCTCCATCATTCAGAGATAAGATTTTTCATCATTCTGTGTTCCAGGGCCCCACAGGCCTCCCAGGGGACCTAGGCCCCCCCGGAGACCCTGGAGTTTCGGTGAGTGTTACCCCCCCCTCCTCAAAAGCCCAGCATTTTCCCTATTCTGACCCCAATCTCATCACAAACCTGAGCAAGGTCAATGAAGCAAAAAACCTCCACTTTCCTCCAAGCAGCACCCCAACATTCTGCTGTGCCCTCACGACCCCTCCCAACTTCATTTCCTCTACCACAGGGTCACGGTGGCCCTCCAGGGGAGAAGGGAAACCCTGGAGATGTGGGGGGACCGGTGAGTAGGGGAGCAGAGGAGGTGGTGCCTAAAGAGGGGTGTCGGGGCAGGTGAGTGGGTGAACTGGGAGCCAGGAGAATGGGCTAATGAGGTCCCCAGGGCCCCCACAGATGCTTCTGCTTTGTACCACGAATGTGAGCACCTTGAAGGAGGAGGCAGGGGGATGGAGGGATGACTGGTGCTGGGGAGATGTTGGGGAAGGCTGTCTTCCCATCAAAGGCATCCCGAAACTGTCATCCTTGACTCCCATGCTGGTTACAATCTCCATAGGGTCCACCGGGTGCTTCTGGGGAGCCTGGTGCCCCTGGGCCTCCTGGTAAAAGGGTGAGTGATGACACCCCACCCCCTGGCTCTAATTTGGTTCCACTCACTCTCATAGGCCCCCCTTACCTCCACAAGGCCCCCTCATACCTAGAGGCCCCCGCTCATCCCTACAAGCCCTCCACTCACCATCACAAACCCCTACTCAGCTCACAGCCCCCTACTCAGCTCACAGCCCTCTACTCACACTTTCTACTCACGCCTCAGGGTCCTTCTGGTCGCATGGGTCGAGAAGGCAGAGAAGGAGAGAAAGGTGCCAAGGTGAGTTCCTTTTATTTTTGGCTACATTGGGTCTTCACTGCTGTGTGTGGGCTTTCCCTAAGTTGCAGCACGTGGGGGCTACCCTCTAGCTGTGGTGCTCGGGCTTAGCTGCCCTGCAGCATGTGGGATCTTCCCAGAGCAGGGATCAAACCTGTGAACCCTGCATTGGTGGAGAAGGCAATGGCAACCCTCTCCAGCACTCTGGCCTGGAAAATCCCATGGATGGAGGAGCCTGGTGGACTCCAGACCATGGGATCGCTAAGAGTGGGACATGACTGAGCAACTTCACTTTCACTTTTCACTTTCATGCATTGGAGAAGGAAATGGCAACTCACTCCAGTGTTCTTGCCTGGAGAATCCCAGGGATGGGGGAGCCTGGTGGGCTCCATCTATGGGGTTGCACAGAGTCGGACACGACTGAAGTGACTTAGCAGCAGCAGCAGCAGCCCCTGCATTGGCAGGTGGATTCTTAACCACTGGACCACCAGGGAAGTCCCAGGGAGTGGTCCTTGTCCTGACTCATTGGTCAACAGTTGGGCCAGGAGAATGAGGAGGGACCTGTGACCACCGCAGTTGCCCCAGTTTCTCCCCGCTCCCTGATGGTCCTCGGCTGGAGGGTCAGGAGGCAGGCTCCCCCTGATTCTCTGCCTCCTCCCTTCCACCTTACTCCTTTTCAGGGGGAACCAGGTCCCGATGGACCCCCAGGGAGGACAGGCCCAGTGGGGGCTCTAGGGCCCCCTGGACGTGTTGGACCTGAGGGTCTTCGTGGGATCCCTGGACCTGTGGTGAGTGGACTGGGAAGAGGGATGGGGTTGGGGGGTGGGATCAGACCCTCCCTGTTGGCTCACTTCTTGTAATTTGTCATCATAGTTGGGAGGAGCTGACCCTGGTCGGGGTGGGAGGGGGGTTGCCACACTGAGTTCTGGCAGAGTGCAGCCCCCTCATGTTCTATTTTGCCCTAGGGTGAACCAGGCCTCCTGGGACCTCCTGGACTGCTAGGCCCTCCTGGTCCCCTGGTAAGCACTGAGGTCCCAGCACTGAGAATCACACTGGGCATCCATCCAGGGACCATCTAGTGACCTTGGGTACTGATAGTGCAGACTGACCCCTCACTGACTGTCCTTCTAATGGTCCACCCTGACCATCTATACTAACCGTCACTTCAGATCACTCATCTTGATGGTCTACACTGACCAAACTGACCATCTATCTTAATAGTCTATACTGACTACCCACACCAATATTGACTACAGATCTCTTATCTTGATCATCCTCCAAAAACCCCTCCATTCATCTCTCATCATCTCTCTTCTCTCCTGACCATCCCCCATGACCACTTCCCTGGTAATCCCATTTGAAATCTAGGTAATTTCCCATTTGACCATCCCCCAGTCACTCACATGAGGCTTTCTGTTTGAGACTTAACAACTGACCCTAGGGCTTCCCGGGTAGCTGAAACAGTGAAGAATCTGCCTGCGATGCAGGAGACCTGGGTCCAGTCCCTGGGTTGGGAAGATCTCCTGGAGGAGGGCATGGCAATCCACTCCAGTATTCTTGCCTAGCGAATCCCATGGACAGAGGAGCCTGGCGGGCTACAGTCCATAGGGTTGCAAAGTGTCAGTTACCACTGAGTGACTAACATTTTCTCTTTCAACTGATCCTACCTCTCCTTCCAGGGACCCTCTGGCCTACCAGGGCTGAAGGGAGATGCTGGGCCCAAGGGAGAAAAGGTAAGGATGCCTCTTTTTATTCTCTTCTTATTTTATTCTTCTTCTCCCCCCATACCTCCCTCCATAGCCAGAGGGCTAGGAGATTGGGGTCTTCTCTGCTCCCAAACTCACTACCCCAAGGCTGGAAGGGAACAGTCTGTCAACTCCCCGCCCCCATTCTTCCCCCACATGTGTCTCTCATATCCTCTAGGGCCACATTGGATTAACTGGTCTTGTCGGCCCCCCTGGGGAGGCTGGTGAGAAAGGAGATCAGGGGTTGCCAGGAGTGCAAGGCTCCCCTGGCCTCCAGGGAGAACCGGTGAGTGTTCGTCCTGCCTCAAGAGGGAAGGTTGTGTTCGAGGGGGATGGGAAAGCAGAAATGGGGCTTGTTTGGGTGTGGGGGTTGGGAAGCCTGGGTCTCGAACAATAGGGATTGTGTCTGAAGGAAATGTGGGGCTCTATGTGGGGGACTTGAAGATTGTGTCTGGGGTTGAGAGTCTTCTTTTGAGGGGACTTGTCCGGGGGATGTGTCTGGACCATAAGGATGAACCCCATCAGTGATGATTCTGGTGTCCTTTCCCCAGGGTTCCCCTGGCCCCATTGGCTCTCTGGGCCACCCTGGGCCCCAAGGTGTGGTGGTGAGTAAGAGGGGTTTGCAGGGGTTGGGGGGGTCACCCTGTTGGGCCAGGAGTCCAAGCCCCCCCCTTTTCTACCTTACAGGGTCCTCCAGGACAGAAAGGCTCAAAGGGGTCCCCAGTAAGTAGTCACTGCTCCCTTGGGCTCTCACCTCCCAACTCCCCAGCCCCCTTCACTGTACCAGAACCCTCAATGCCTTTGGGTTCATTCATTTATTTATTCTGTCAGGCATTTGACTGTTTCTTCAACACTTACCATTGTATTTTATCAAATCTAAGATGTCATCCATTGTAAGATGCGCCATTGTTTTATGAACTGCTACAGAAGAAAACAGTTCTGCCAAGTAAATGATGACTTGTCATAGATGTTAAGATGCTGATTTCAGAGATGTTCAAATATGGAAAGAAAATTTGCATTTTATGCTTGGGGCTGAAATTGCAAGTCCTTCCTCCAGTGGGGTGTGTGTGTGTGTGTGTGTGTGTGTGTGTGTGTGGGCAGGCAGAGGTCTCCATAGACAGAGTTCACACCCAAGTGACTTCTCCCTACAGGGATCCCAAGGTCCCCGTGGAGACACCGGCCCCCCAGGTCCTCCTGGTCCCCCGGTAAGTTCCCNTCTCCTTCCTCCAGTGTGTGTGTGTGTGTGTGTGTGTGTTGGCAGGCAAGGGTCTCCACAGACAGAGTTCACATCCAAGTGACTTCTCCCTACAGGGATCCCAAGGTCCCCGTGGAGACACTGGCCCCCCAGGTCCTCCTGGTCCCCCGGTAAGTTCCCCATGGGGCTCTGTCCAAGTGTCTCCCCTGGTCCCTCAGTGACTAGAAGTGGGCGGAGCACACACCACGTGTTCAGGGATTGCAGGTGGGAAGGGAGGTGGCTCAAAAGCTGAAGGAGGATCTGGGCTGTGTGTAGGGGTTGGGGGGACCTCCATGGGGGCTCTGTTTGGATTTTTGTCTGTCCATCGCTCTGGCCTTTCACTGTCTCTACCTCAAAACATTGTTTCACGATGTTATCTTTATTTTTGTCTTCCGGGTCTCTCTGTCTCTCTCTCCTTTGGCTGACTGTGGTTCTGGCTCTTTGTTTTCCTCTCTCCACTTCCCATCTCTGAGCCTTTCTGTCCCTCTCCTTCCTGTGTCTCCCTCTGTCTCTGACTGTCCATGTCCCCGGTCCCGGTCTGTATCCCTCCCTACTCTTTTTCCTCCCCCCCCACCCCTGTGTCTTTCTGTCTCCCACACCTCTCATTTCTACCTGTCTCTCTCCCTGTCTCTTCTTCTTGCTGTCCTCCTCTCCTCCATCCCCACCTCTGCCCAGGGTCCCTCTGCGGAGCTGCACGGGCTGCGCCGGCGCCGACGTTCCCTGCCAGGCTTGGGGATCCTGGAGGGCGGCCTGGAGGAGGTGCTGGCCTCGATGGCGTCGCTGAGCTTCGAGTTAGAGCAGCTGCGGCGCCCTCCCGGCACGGCTGAGCGCCCGGCCCTCGTGTGCAAAGAGTTGCACCGCAGCCATCCGCATCTGCCCGATGGTGAGGTCCCGCCCCTCCCCCCGGAAGGTGGGGAGCCGTGGGATCCAGCCCCAGGCTCATCCTTTCCCCACTGGCTCTGCGGCAGGGGAATACTGGATTGATCCCAATCAAGGCTGCGCACGGGATGCGCTCAGGGTTTTCTGTAACTTCACGGCAGGAGGAGAAACCTGCCTCTACCCAGACAAGAAGTTTGAAACCGTGAGTACCTGCGTAGGGGGTGGTAGAAGGAGGGACTCGAAAATATCTCATACATACCGCTCCCAACCCCCTCCCCCCAACCAGGAGTTGATTGGGATTTTATTTTTCCTTCAACCGATGTCTATTGAGCACCTTCTGTATGCCAAAGTCCTTGAAATTCTGGGGCTACACCAGAGAATCAAACAAACAAACCAAACAAACTAAAAAAAAAAAAAAACCCTTCTTTGCTTCATTTTGTTTTATGGAGCTTATTTTATGTGGGGAAAGACAGATAAGAAAAAATAGTAAATAAATCAATAATAGTGGTGAACCTTGAAATAGTAGGATATATGTGCCAGCCCTAAGCACTCAGCTGCATTAACTTACTGAGTCCCAGCCACCGATGCGGTCATTTTATTATTATCCCTAAAATAGATAACCAACAAGAACCTACTGAACAGCTCATGGAACTAGACTCAATATCTTGTAATAATTTATAAGGGGAGAAAGGGTTTCCATGGTGGTTCAGTGGCAAAGAATCCACCTGCAAAGCAGGAGATCTGAGTCAGATCCTTGGGTCAGGAAGATCCCCTAGAGAAAGAATGGACAACCCACTCTGGTATTCTTGCCTGGGAAATCCCATGAACAGAGGAGCCTGGTGGGCTCCAGTCCATAGGGCTGCAAAAGAGTTGGACACAACTGAGAGACTAAACACCAACATCAGGGCAAAGAATCTGAAAAGAAAAAAGATATATATGTATAACTGAATCACTTTGCTGTACACCTGCAACTAACACAACATTGGAAGTCAGCTCTGTTTCCATTTAAAACAATAACAATTCTGTTATCATCCCCCAGATAGGGAAACTGAGGCACGGAGAAGGACAAGATTACCCATGACCACCTAGCCCTTGTCTCAGCCCTTAACCACCCATCTACACTGCCTCCTAACCTGCTCTCTTATAGGTCCCATGGGTTAACTGCCCTCCACCTGGTCCCCCAGAAATCCTGGGGTTCTCCATTGGGGAGCCTAACATTCTCTGACACTAAGAACCAGGCTTAGCTGTAGAGAGCAGTGGGTGAGCGGTGAGCCTCTGGACCCTGGGCTGCTTGGGTTGGAATCCAGATCTGTTATCTCAGTTTTTTCATCGGTAAAGTGGGGGCTCAAGAAAGTATCTGCCTCATAAGTAGTTGTGCGGTCACGTTACCAGGACACATGTCAGATGACACTGGAACACTGACTGTGTGCAGGGCTGCGTTAATACCTCTTGGGGCTTCCCTGGTGGCTCAGATAGTAAAGAATCTGCCTGCAGGACAGGAGACCCAGGTTTGATTCCTGGTTTGGGAAGATCCCTGGAGAAGGAAATGGCTACCCACTCCAGTATTCTTGCCTGAAGAATTCCATGGACAGTCAGGATCCTGGCGGGCTACAGTCCATGGAGTTGCAAAGAGTCGGACACGACTGAGTCACTTGACTAACACTTTTCGTTAATATCTCTGCTGCCGGTAAACCACACAGTGAGCACAGGGCCTGCAAAAGTGCACAGTAATGTTCTTCTTTTTCTTTTAATTAGTCTATTTTTTGGCTGCACTGGGCCTTTGTTGCTGTGTGGGCTCTCTCTAGTTGTGGTGAACGGGAGCTACTCTTTGCTGTGGTGAACAGGCCTCTCATTGCGGTGGCCTCTCTTTTTGAGGAGCATGGGCTCTAGGCGCACAGACCCAGTAGCTGTGGCCCACAGGCCCATTAGTTTGGCACACAGGCTTTGTTGCTATGCAGCATCTTCCCAGACCAGGGACTGAACCCGTATGCCCTGCATTGGCAGGTGGATTCTTAACCACTAGACCACCAGGGAAATCCCAAGGGGTGTATTGTTAAAACATCACCATTGGACACCCAAGGCTCCAATCCACAGCGGGCTTCAGGGAGACAGTGTAGGGCAGGCTCCTGGGAGTTAGTTACCTTGCCTCGGTGGGGAGGTGGGAGCTGGAGCATTTATCCACCAGCTCTTGTCAATCACCAATGGAGGCACCCTCAGAAGTCAGAAACCCCCAGCCTCTTGGATCTGTCCTGGGTACCAGCTAAGCCCAGTCCCACAGCCAGAGAATAACCTAAGAGTTCCTGATATTTATAGATTTCTTTTTATTCATTTAGCTGCACTGGATCTTAGTTGCAGCATGTGAGATCTAGTTCCCTGACCAGGGATTGAACCCGAGCCTTCTGCATTGGGAGTGCAGAGTCTTAGCCTCTGGACCACCGTGGAAGTCCCCTACAGTCCGTAGCTTTCAGTTCAGTTCAGTTCAGTCGCTCAGTCATGTCCNGCCATTTCCATATAGGTTCACTGACTGTAAAAAAAGTACCACTCTGCTTGGTGGGGGATGTTGGTAATGAAGGCAGATTGCGGGGAGATAGGAAGTGTGTAGATGTGTATAAGAGACAGATTAAGTTCAGTTCAGTTCAGTTCAGTCGCTCAGTCGTGTCCGACTCTTTGCAACCCCATGAATCGCAGCACGCCAGGCCTCCTTGTCCATCACCAACTCCCGGAGTTCACTCAGACTCGCGTCCATCGAGTCAGTGATGCCATCCAGCCATCTCATCCTCTGTCGTCCCCTTCTTCTCCTGCTCCCAATCCCTCCCAGCATCAGAGTCTTTTCCAATGAGTCAACTCTTCGCATGAGGTGGCCAAAGTACTGGAGTTTCAGCTGTAGCATCATTCCTTCCAAAGAAATCCCAGGGCCGATCTCCTTCAGAATGGACTGGTTGGATCTCCTTGCAGTCCAAGGGACTCTCAAGAGTCTTCTCCAACATCACAGTTCAAAAGCATCAATTCTTGGGCATTCAGCCTTCTTGACAGTCCAACTCTCACATCTATACACGACCACAGGAAAAACCATAGCCTTGACTAGATGGACCTTAGTTGGCAAAGTAATGTCTCTGCTTTTCAATACGCCATCTAGGTTGGTCATAACTTTCCTTCCAAGGAGTAAGTGTCTTTTAATTTCATGGCTTTCAGTGTGGGGTGGTAAATGCAAAATTGACACATTGCCAGTCCCCCCACCCCAAGGCACCTGTTACACCCTTCCCTCTGTCCCCCAGGTGAAACTGGCCTCTTGGTCCAAAGAAAAGCCAGGTGGCTGGTATAGCACATTCCGTCGAGGGAAAAAGGTGAGTTGCCTGCAAAGTCAGGGTGGGGATGATATAAAAATTGGTGTAATGGGGAATTGGAGGAGGCAAGATGAACAGAATAGCCTCATCTCTGCCTTTATGCTGATCATAGTCTTGTGGGGGGCAGGGGGAGGAGGGGGAA
>SJYA01011689.1:0-11925 GCA_006410615.1 Neotragus moschatus
CACAGATGTATAGAACAGACTTTTGGACTCTGGGAGAGGGAGAGGGTGGGATGATTTGGGAGAATGGCACTGAAACGTATACTAACAGGTAAGAAATGAATCGCCAGTCTAGGTTTGATACAGCATAGAGGATGCTTGGGGGCTGGTGCACTGGGATGACCCAGAGAGATGGTATGGGGAGAGAGGCGGGAGGGGGGTTTAGAATGGGGAACTGATGTACATCCAGGGCAGATTCATGTCAATGTATGGCAAAGCCAATACAGTATTATAAAGTAAAATAATAATAATAAAAACGAAAGTCCAAACAGAGCTGAAAAATACAATAACTAAAATAAATATACAAGGAAAAAATCAATGACATATTATATATACAGAGTAACAAATCATCAAACCAAAGACAGAGTAGTGAAAATTACCAAAGTTGAAAACAAAAAGGACAAAATAATTTTAAAAACAGTTTAAGAGACCTCTGGGATAACACCAAGTTTACTAACATTCACATTAAAGAGGCCTCAGAAAAAGAAGGGATAAAAGGTCAGATAATTCATTTAAAGAAATAATAGCAGAAAACTTCCCTAAGCTGGTAATGGTAACAAATGGCAGGCTTCCAGAAGCATTCCACCAGCTTCCACAGAGCATCCCAAGTAAGATCTACCCAAAGAATCTGAAACCAAGATACATCATAATTAAATGTTGACATTAAAGATTAACAGATAATTTTAAAATCAGTCAGAGAAAAACATATTACAAAAGAATCCACATAATAAAAGAAGCTGACTTCTGGGCAGAAACATTGTAGGTAAGAAGTGGCATGATGTATTGAAAATGAAGAAAGGAAAAAAATGTACAACCTAGAATACTCTACCTAAAAGGGGATATCAGTAAAAAGTGAAAGAGAGATAAGGATATTTATAGACAAGCAAAACTTAAAATAGTTCAGCACCACCAAATCAGCTTTACAAGGAATATTAAAGGGATAACTCAGAAAAGACCACAATTAGAAATATGAATTGTCACAATAAAAGTGTATTTTCACTCACCTAGAGCCAGACATCCTTGAATGTGAAGCATCTGAACTGACTAACTGAGAAATATTAAAAGTATAAAAAGAAAAACCTCAATAGTAAAGGCAAACACAAAAACTTAAAACACACAAAAAAACTTAAAAGTAGTAGACTAACCACATATAAGTTTGGCTTTCCTGGTGGCTCAGGTGGTAAAGAATCCACCTACAATTCAGGAGACCAGGATCCGATCCCTGGATTGGAAAGATGGCCTGGAGAAGGGGGGGTTTCCGTGGTAGCTCAAGTGCTAAAGAAACTTTCTGCAATGTAGGAGATCCTGGGCGATTCTTGGGGAGATCCCCTGAAGAAAGGATAGGGTATCCACTCCAGTATTCTCAGGCTTCCATAGTGGCTCAGCTGGTAAAGAATCCACCTGCCATGAGGGAGACCTGGGTTCAATCCTTGGGATGGAAAGATCCCCTAGAAGGGGAAAGACTACCCATTCCAGTATTCTGGCCTGGAGAATTCCATCGACTGTATAGTCCATGGGGTCGCAAAGAGTTGGACACAACTGAATGACCTTCACTTTCACTTTTTTCTGGAGAAGGAAATGGCAACCCACTCCATTATTCTTGTTCGGAGAATTAAACGGACCGAGGACCTTGGTGAGTTACAGTCCATGTGATCGCAAAGAGTCAGACACGACTGAGCAACTAACATTTTGAGTGACTTTGAATCACATATAAACCTAGTAGGAAGGTTAAAGACAAAAATAGTTAAATCTTTTATGAAAACAGTAAATTGTTAAGGGATACAAAAAACAAAAGCTATAAAATGATGTCAAAACATTAAACATCAGAGGGAGTAAAAATGCAGAGTTTTTAAAATGCATTTAAACTTAAGAGATGACCAACTTAATAATTATACATATAGTATATAAAACTGTGTGTATATATATATGTACATATATATACAGCTATATTGTTATATATGAACATCATGATAATCACACATCAAAAATTTACAAGAAATACACACCAAAATGTGACAGAAATCCAAATATAAACCTAAAAATAGTCATCACATCACAAGAGAAAAAAGAAGAGAACAAAAAAGAACTGTGGAAACAACCAGAAAACAAGTAACCATATAATAACTCCATACTTATCAATAATCATTATAAATTTAAATAGACTAATGCTCCAATCTAAGGAAATACAGTGAATGAATGAGAAAATAAGAACCGTATATATGATGCTGACAAGAGATTCACATCAGTTCTGCAGAAACAAATTGAAAGTGAGGGGATGGAAAAAGGTCAGGTCAGTTCAGTTCAGGCACTCAGTAATATCCAACTCTTTGTGACCCCATAGACTGCAGCACACTAGGATTCCCTATACATCACCAACTCCTGGAGGTTGCTAAAACTCATGTCCATTGATTCAGTTCTGCCATCCAACCATCTCATCCTCTGTTGTCCTCTTCTGCTGGCTTCAATTTTTCCTAGCATCGGGGTCTTTTCCATAAGTCAGTTATTTGATCATCAGATGGCCAAAGTATTGTAGCTTCAGCTTTAGCATCAGTCCTTCCACTGAGTTATTCAAGACTGATTTCCTTTAGGATTGTCTGGTTTGATCTCCTTGCAGTCCAAGGGACTCTCAAGAGTTTTCTCCAACACCACGATTTGAAAGCATCAATCTTTTGGTGCTCACCTTTCTTTATGGTCCAACTCTCACATCCACACATGACTACTGGAAAAACTATAGCTTTGGCTAGACAGACCTTTGTTGGCAAAGTAATGTCTCTGTTTTTTAATATGCTGTCTAAGCTTGTCATAGCTTTCCTTCCAAGCAGGAAGTGTCTTTTAATTTCATGGCTGCTGTCACCATCTGCAGTGATTTTGGAGGCCAAGAAAATAAAGTCTTTTACTGTCTTCATTGTTTCCCTGTCTATTTGCCATGAAGTGATGGGACTGGATGCCATGGTCTTTGTGTTTTGAATGGTGAGTTTTAAACTAGCTTCTTCTCTCTCCTCTCTCACTTCCATCAAAAGGCCCTTTAGTCCTTCTTTGCTTTCTACCATAGGGGTGGTGTCATCTGTATATCTGAGGTTATTGATATTTCTCCCAGAAAGCTTGATTCCAGCTTGTGCTTCATCCAGCCGGGCATTTCACATGATGTACTCTGCATAGAAGTTAAATCAGCAGGGTGACAATATACAGTCTTGACGTACTCCTTTGTTCTCTATCTGGTTCTAACTGTTGTTTCTTACATACAGATTTTTCAGGAAGCAGGTAAGGTGGTCTGGTATTCCCGTCTCTTTAAGAATTTTTCACAGATTGTTGAGATCCACACAGTCAAAGGCTTTAGCTTAGTCAATGAACCAGAAGTAGATGTTTTTCTGGAATTCTCTTCCTTTTTCTATTATCCAGTGGATGTTAGCAATTTTGTCTCTGATTCTTCTGCCTTTTCTAAATCCAGCTTCTACATATGGAATTTCTCAGTTCATGTACTGTTGATGCCCAGCTTGGAGAAATTTGAGCACTATTCTGCTAGCATGTGAAATGAGTGCAATTGTGTGGTAGTTTGAACATTCTTTGGCATTGCTTTTCTTTGGGACTGGAATGGAAATTGACCTTTTCCAGTCTCGTGGTCACTGCTGAGTTTTCCAAATTTCCTGGCATATTGAGTGAAGCACTTTAATACTATCATCTTTTAGGATTTGAAAAAGATCAGCTGGAATTCCATCACCTCCATTAGCTTTATTCGTGGTGATGCTTCATAAGGTCCACTTGACTTCACACTCCAAGATATTTGGCTTTAGGTGAGTGATCACACCATCATGGTTATCTGGGTCATTGAGACCGTTTTTATATAATTCTTCTGTGTATTCTTGCCACATTTTTGTAATATATTCTGCATCTTTTATGTCCATAAAATTTCTGTCCTTTATTGTGTCCATCTTTGCATGAAATATTCCTTTGGTATCTCTGATTTTCTTGAAGGGGTCTCTAGTTTTTCCCATTTTATTTTTTCCCTCTATTTCTTTGCACTGATCACTGAGGAAGGCTTTCTTATCTCTCCTTGCTATTCTTTGGAAATGTGCATTCAGATGGATATACCTTCCTTTTCTCCTTTGCCTTTAGCTTCTCTTCTTTTCTCAGCTATTTGTAAGGCCTCCTCAGACCATTTTGCCTTTTTGCATTTCTTTTTCTTGGGGATAATTTTGATCACTGCCCCTTATACAATGTTATGTGCCATCTCCTGTTTGAGCACTTCCAATTTACCTTGATCCATGGACCTAATGTTCCAGATTCCTATGCAATATTATTCTTTGCAGCATCAAACTTTACCTCTATCACCAGTCACATCCACAAGTGGGCATTGTTTTTGCTTTGGCTCAGCCTCTTCATTCTTTCTGGAGTTATTTCTCCACTTTTTTCCAGTTAGTGTATTTGGCACTACCGACCTAAGGAGTTCATCTTTCAGTATCATATCTTTTTGTCTTTTCATACTGGAAAGAAGTATTCTATGCACACTGAAACAAAAAGAAAGCTGTGGTATCAACACTTATGTTAGACAAAATAGACTTTAAAGCAAAGACTGTAACAAGAGACAAACAAAGATATTTTATACTGTTGAAGAGATCAATCCAAAAAGACAATATAACAATTATAAATAAATTTATTTATTTATATAAATACAAATATATATTTATATATAAATATCAATCCAAAAGAAACTATAACAATTATAAATAAATAAATAAATATATATATATATAAATACAACACAGGAACGCTTGTGTACATAACACCTATATTAGCAAGATAAAGGAAAACTTGGCAGTAACACAATAGTAGCGAGGATTTTAAGATTTTACTTCTATTAATGGACTCAGCTTCCAGACAGGAAATCAATAGGAAACACTGTCCTTAAATGATACATTACATCAGGTGGATTCATTGATATCTACAGAGCATTCCATCCAAAATAGCAGAAAACACATTCTCTTGAAGCACACATGTATTAGTCTCCAGGATAAACCACATGCTAGACCATAGCACAAAATTTTGAAGATTTAAATCATACTGAGCACTTTTCCAACTACAATGACTTAAGACTAGAAACAAACTACAAGATAAAAATTGCAAAAAACACAAACACATGGATGGTAAACAATATACTACTAAATAGCTAAAGGCTGGAGACTTCTCAGGCTATCCAGTGGTTAAGAGTCCACGCTTCCAGTGCAGGAGCTGTGGGTTAGATCCCCGATCAAGAAACTAAGAGCCTGCACAGCAAAAAAATAAATAAAATAATCTTTTTTGAAAGAATGCATTGGTCTGCTGATGTATGTTCATACTTGCATGCTAAGTCACTTCACTTGTATCTGACGCTTGTGACCCTATGGACTGTAACCTGCCAGGTTCATCTGTCTATGAGATTCTCCAGGCAAGAATACTGGAGTGGGTTGCCATGCCCTCCTCCAGGGGATCTTCTCAACCCAGGGATCAAACCCATGTCTCTTATGTCTCCTGCATTGGCTGGCAGGTCTTTACCACTAGTTCCACCTCGGAAGTCCAAAAATTTAAAGGTGTGTTAATGCCTCTTCTTCTCAAACTATCCAAAAAATTGAGAGATAAAGACACTTCCAAAACCATTCTATGAGGGAAACATCACCTTGATTTCAAAACTAGATAAAGACAATACAGAAAAAAAATATATATGCCAATATCACTGATAAACACATTCAAAAATCTTCAACATAATATTAACAAGCTGAATTGAACAATGCATAAATAGAATTACACACCAAAATCAAGTAGGATTTATACCAGGAATGCAAAGATGATCCAATATTCCCATATCAATCCTTGTGATATATAACACATTAAAAAGTTGAAGAATAAAAGTCATATAATCATCAAAATAGGTACAGAAAAGCTTTTGACAAAATTCAACATTCATTTATGACAAAAATTCTCAGCAAAATAGCTAAAGAGGAAATATGCCTCAACATAGTAAAATCTATATATGACAAGCCCACAGCTGACATCACATTCAGTGGTAGAAATCTGAAAGCATTTCCTCTAAGATCAGGAACAAACCAAGAATGCCACTTATACCACCTTTATGGAAGTCCTAGCCATAGCAATCAGGCAAAAAAATAAATGTAAGGAATCCAAATTGGAAAGGATGTAAAACTCAGTTTTCAGAAGACATGAAAGAAAGAAAGTGAAGTCGCTTAGTCATGTCCAACTCTTTGCGACCCCATGGACTGTAGCCTACCAAGCTTCTTGGTCCATGGGATTTTCCAGNCTGGAGAAAGAAATGGCAAGCACTCCAGTATTCTTTCCTGGGAAAACTCCATGGACAGAGGAGGCCTGGTGAGCTACAGTCCATGGGGTCACAAAGAGTCAGCTATGACTGAGCAACTGAACAACATGTTCACTACTAACATAAGCTTCATCTCTCAGGCTAGAGTGTGCCACTGTGTCCTATCTTTTTCCCTTAGAGATCTTGGAATTATAAAGAAACTCTCAAACATATCCTGCAGCCCCTCTCCCCATCCCTGCTTTACAGCTGAGGAAAATGAGCTGGTGTCATGTCCAAGGTTATACAGTAATTGTTAAGAAAGCTGGTTCAGAGGATAAGAACTCTGGAACTAGATAAGCCTGGCAATAAATCTGACCTGCACTATTTAATAAGTATTGTCCTTGGACAACTTATTTCATCTCTCTAAAGCTCAGTTTCCTCATTGTAAAAGAGGGATAGGAAGAATAATACCTATTTTATCAGAGTTGAGGTGAAGTTTAAATCAAATTGCACACATTATTCCACCATAACACAGAGTAAGAGCTTGATGAATATTGTTAGTATTAAATGCTACTGAATGTTAAATGCTTCTGTCATGCTTTATTATTGTTACTATCATTATTAATCACAGAGTTGGAATAAGCACCCCAGTCTCCTAACATCCGGTGCTGCTCACAAAAAGTAATCGTTCAAATCTAGCAAAGCCAATTAAAGGCAGGAACAATTTCTTTCTTAATGATAAATCTTATTAGAGTTCCCAGCTGTTTGCTGCATCCAAACAGTAAAGTTGAGTGCAAGGAAAAACCAGTTCCTGGAAACATTCATCAAAGCTCCAGTAATTAAAATAGAACCCGATTATAAAACTCAGATGGTTTTAGCTGAGCTTTGGTGCTAGGGTACCTTTTTTTTTTCCTGAAAAATCAAGGACAGTATATAGTCTGGTTTGAAGCCACAGGTAAGATTTTCCTGTGCAAAAGCATTACTGGGCTCATTCTTTTGCAGAAAACCTAACCATGAAGATAGCTTAAGTGTGAAGGGCAACTTGTTCTGACATAGCATTTGCTTTTTTTCATAATATCTATTTCTTACTATTTGGAATTGCTATTCTACTTTCCTAAATCAAGGACAAAAAATGACAGAAGCAAATCAAAGCCTGAGTGCCCAGTCAGAACTAGCAGGGTTACTCAGTATTCAGGGACCAAGTTCTCGGCCAGAAAGCCTGAAATTTGCCTCATATCCTAGTTCCGGGCTTAAGTAGAAAAAAGTTAATGGATTAACCCTGACAGATGACTGATGCTCTCAGCAAGCATGGGCCTGGAGCCAGAAATCAGCCCTGTGTGCAGACGGCAGCCGTGTCTAGGGGTGCAGGACGGGGCTGATAACAGGACCGGAAACCCATCAGAGACACCCACCCTCTTACCTCTGGGCCTCATCAAAATTACCTGCCAAAGAGACACCGCGCCAGACCAGCACCTTGTCAGACTATCATGTAATAGAAAACAGCTGTTCCTGTTGGGAGGCAGAGGTGGGGGGAGTGAAAAGAATGGAGAACAGAACCATTCATAACTTTTCTGCTTGTGCAGAACTGTAAGTTGCAATTGCAAGGCAAGTAAGAAGGGGAAATTCTAGGGATCCCGTGGGAATGACATTATCCTCCTCTAAGGAACTGATAGGAAATCAGAGCTACTGAATTTAAATCATTGATGACTGTTAATCCTTAGCAATGGGTTTAGAATACTGTCTGGACCCACCCAGAGCATCCCAGGGGTCCCAAAGGTACAGGGATCTGATCAGGTGACTGGGGCAGGGGGAGTGTCTCCATCACCTAGAGCAGTGCCTGTCACGTGGTGTGTGCTTAGTGAATGCTTGTTGAACACATGAATATGGAAGTTCATGACAGGCATTTTTCTAAGGCTGGATGGAGTGGGTTTGTAATTAAATGGATTAGAGTTTGACTCAGTGTTTTGTCACTTATCAACTGTGGGGTCTTTGGAAATTTTCTCCATATATTCATACCTTAGATCCTCTCTCCATAGAATGGGATGTGGACAGCTACTTCATAGGGTGTTGGGTATTGTTAAGTAAATAATCTAATATTGTATTGTTTACTGTACTCTTAAGTTTCTGGCATGAAGTATTAGGTTAATGGAAAACTAGTTGTGGTTTTAGACTGTGAATTTTAAATTATTCTAACTATGCCCAAACACATCTTCATTAATCAAAATTAGGCACCATTACAATCAACGCACTTTTGCCAAAAAGAAATAGTTGGTTTATTTCTGCAGCAGAAAAAATCCATGCTTTGGGATTTGAAGAACTCTTGAAAAGCATCTTCTGCCTCCTGCTGGATGTGGAAGCATTTTCCCTGCAAAAAAAATTTGGTTGAGATGACTGAAGAGGTGGTAGTTGGTTGGTGAGAGGTCTGGTGAATATGGCAGAGGAGGTAAAATTTCCTAACCCAAGTTGGTTCAACTTTTGAAGTGTTGGTTGTGTGTCATGCGGTTGGGCATTGTTCTGGAGAAGAACTGGGCCCTTTCTGTTGACTCATGCCAGCTACAGGCATTGCAGTTTTCAGTGCATGTTATCAATTTGCTGAGGATACTTCTCAGATTTAATGGTCTCACCAGGATTCAGAAAGTTGTAGCAGACGGGTAGCAGACCACCAAACAGTGTGTGTGACTTTTTTTGATGCAAGTTTGGCTTTGGGAAGTGCTATGGAGCTGCAAGGAGTCCATTCTAATCCAACCAGTCCATTCTAAAGGAGATCAGTCCTGGATGTTCTTTGGAAGGAACGATGCTAAAGTTGAAACTCCAGTACTTTGGCCACCTCATGTGAACAGATGACTCACTCGAAAAGACTCTGATGCTGGGAGGGATTGGGGGCAGGAGGAAAAGGGGACAACAGAGGATGAGATGGCTGGATGGCATCACTGACTCAATGGACGTGAGTCTGAGTGAACTCCAGGAGTTGGTGATGGACAGGGAGGCCTGGCATGCTGCGATTCATGGGGTCGCAAAGAGTCAGACACGACTGAGTGACTGAACTGAACTGAACTGAACTGATGGAGCTTCTGTCTCAGTCTCTGTGGGGTCTCTGGGTCCTGGAGTTTGAGACCTCTGAGAGTCTCATGGAACAACAGACTACAGACTGGTTCCAGATAGGGAAAGGAGTACATCAAGGCTATATATATTGTCACCCTGCTTATTTAACGTATATGCAGAGTGCATCATGAGAAACACTGGGCTGGATGAAGCAGAAGCTGTAGTCAAGATGGCCGGGAGAAATATCAATAACCTCAGATGACACCACCCTTATGGCAGAAGCGAAGAAGAACTAAAGAGCCTCTTGATGAAAGTGAATGAAGAGAGGGAAAAAGTTGGCTTAAAACAACATTCAGAAAACTAAGATCATGGCATCTGGTCTCATCACTTCATGGCAAATAGATGGGGAAACAATGGAAATAGTGAGAGGCTCTACTTTTTGGGGCTCCAAAATCACTGCAGATGGTGATGGCAGCTATGAAATTAAAAGATGCTTGCTTTTTGGAAGAAAAGCTATGACCAACCTAGACAGTATATTAAAAAGCAGCAACATTACTTTGCCAGCAAAGGTCCATCTAGTCAAAGCTATGGTTTTTCCAATAGTCATGTATGGATGTGAGAGTTGGACTATAAAGAAAGTTGAGTGCTGAAGAATTGATGCTTTTGAACTGTGGTGTTGTAGAAGACTCTTGAGAGTCCCTTGGACTGGAAGGATATCCAACCAGTCCATCCTAAGGAAATCAATCCTGAAGATTACTTGGAAAGACTGATACAGAAGCTAAAGTTCCAATACTTTGGCTACCTAATGTGAAGAACTGACTCATTTGAAAAGACCCTGATGCTGGGAAAGATTGAAGACAGGAGGAGAAGGGGATAACAGAGGATGAGATGGTTGGATGGCATCACCGACTCAATGGACATAAGTTTGAGTAAACTCCAGGAGTTGGTGATGGACAGGGAGGCCTGACATGCTGCAGTCCACGGGGTTGCATAGAGTCGGACACGACTGAGTGACTGAACTGAACTGATGGGGCTTCTTCTCAGTCCAACCACTTAGCTGGTCATCACCAGTTGTCATATAAAATTCACTTTTTGTCACATGTGACAATCCAATCAAGAAATGATTCATTGTTGTTGCATAAATAAGAGAAGACAACACTTCAAAATGACAATATTTTGATTTGTGATCAGCCCATGTAGCACCCACTTATCGAGCTTTTTCACCTTTCAAATTTGCTTCAAATGCCAAATGACTGTATAACGGTCAACACTGAGCTCTTTGGCAATTTCTTGTCTAGATGTAAGAGGATCCACTTTGATGATGGCTCTCAGTTAATTACTGTCAACTTCCGATGGCTAGCCATGGAACTCCTCATCTTCAAACCTCTAGAATGCTTTATAAAACTTCTTGAATCACCGCTACACTGTACATTTGTTATCAGTTCCTGGGCCAAATTCACTGTTGATGTGAGCTGTGTGCTGCTTTATGACCCATTTTGAATTCAAATAAGGAAGTCACTTGAATTTGCTTTTTGTCTAACACCATTTCCCTAGTCTAAAATAAATATAAAATACACAGAAAGTAATGTCATTAACGCAAAAAAGGGAGAAATGTGCATTAAAATGACATATAAGATAACCATGATTATTTAAGAATGTATCCCAATATCAAACACCAAATTTCAACATTGCAAAACCGCAATTACTTTTGCACCAACCTAAGGGGAAGCTCAGTAAATGATAGAAGGTCTCATGGATCGTGCAGTCATTAGATCATACAGTAACAATGATGATTCATGTGTATAAGTTACCTCCAAATATAACAGGAAAGGATGAAAAGGGTAGCACTACTACCAAGAAATGCTCATCACAGACTATTCACTTGCTAACAGAAGCCATAGCAGACAACCCTAGTGAGTTTCCTAGTCATGTACGTACACCACGCCCATTATATAGAAGAACTCAGTAGGAACATTGGGTTTAAGTGGCCTTGGGTGGCCAGCTAAAGCAGAAAAAAAAAGAGCAGGTGAAAAAGCAGAGGCCAGATAGACAAGAGCCTCTACATTTGCCATCAACATCGTTGTTCCTTGTATTCATACACAGGGAATTTAGTTTTAAAGTTTGATCTACTTTTCTTTGAGTAAGAAATTGACCTTTCTGGGCAAACACATAGACACTTACACACATGCAGGTACACATATACACACGATGGAAAAAAGTGAATTGAATAATTTATTATCATTCAAATCAATGTCCTCAAAATTCAAGTGTAGGTGTCAACTTACAAGAGGAATAGGAAGCTATGTATATAATGAACAATCAGAAAACAAGAAAAGAAGTCTTGGAAATTAAGAACATTATTGCCATATACACACAATCTCTCTAATCTCTCTTGAGCAAGTACACACACTCAGACACAGACGTAAAAATACAACGACCAACAGTCCTGTATAAAGGTTTTTTTATGTAAGATATTTAATTCCAGAAGATGAAGGGCTTTCGAGTTAGGATTCTAGCCTTCTCTGCTGTCTCAGATCACCTGTCACGTCTCCTTGAATCCT
>SJYA01011690.1:0-11486 GCA_006410615.1 Neotragus moschatus
GGGGTCTATTCAGTAGAATCAAGAAATCGCCTCTAGGCTCACCTCTCTCCAGTCGCTGCCAAAGGCTTAGTGAGTGGGAAAGTGCCCGTCCTGTGAGGCACTTAACGCTCGCAGTGCCCTTTACTGCTCTTCCCTCCGCGTGTTAAAGACACGCCTTTGCTTCCTCACCTTGTCTATTTGCTCTGGTTCTATTGCGGATGAGTAATCACCGCAATTTCCTCCAAGCCTCCTCCAATTTCTCCTCATTCTCTTTTTAAAAAAATGGAGAATAATATCAACGGAGCTAAATACTCTGATAAAAGGCTCGCTAAGACTCTGCCAGGTGGCTCACGACTGTTGCTCCCCATTTCTCGCCCTCTGGGTGCCTTCTGCCCGTCCAGCGTCTGGTCTCTGTTGCTCCCCATTTCTCGCCCTCTGGGTGCCTTCTGCCCGTCCAGCGTCTGGTCTCTTCTTTATTTTAAGAAACAGTAAGCAAAGCGTTTGTTTGTTTCACATTCAGTCCCTCGTGTCTGATCAGGTTTTTCCCAGTCCCTCGTGAGTGACCCATGTCGCATCTGAGAAGGAGCCCCTGGTCCCCCGAGTCTCGGGAGTCCTGTGTCATGAATCCTTAGGATGGAAACGACTTGCATGCTTTCAAGTGAGTCTGTGTTTGCAACATCCTTTCCTCAATAAAACTGGACTTAACAGTCCATTTCTTTGTCACACTTTCTGCCANGCGCCCTTTGGGGTGCCTTCTGCCCGTCCAGCGTCTGGTCTCATCTTTATTTTAAGAAACAGTAAGCAAAGCGTTTGTTTGTTTCACATTCAGTCCCTCGTGTCTGATCAGGTTTTTCCCAGTCCCTCGTGAGTGACCCATGTCGCATCTGAGAAGGAGCCCCTGGTCCCCCGAGTCTCGGGAGTCCTGTGTCATGAATCCTTAGGATGGAAACGACTTGCATGCTTTCAAGTGAGTCTGTGTTTGCAACATCCTTTCCTCAATAAAACTGGACTTAACAGTCCATTTCTTTGTCACACTTTCTGCCAAATGCAATTTTCTTCTAAAGGATTAGTCATCTTATTCAGCTACAAAGTTAATATTTTAAATTTCATATTCAGTCATCAACCGGCCAAAACATAAATTAACGGAGCGCAGTCCCTGTGCCAGGCTGCTCAGGACAGTCCTGTCCATGTCCAAAATTCGACCCACACTTGGACAGAGTGAACCAGCAATGACGCTTAGCTCTAAAGTCACCAAACAGCTCCTAAGAGCAAAAACGTTGTTTAACGTCCTCTCCTGTGCATGGCACACGTGCCCTCACCTCCGTGCAGCTTAGTCCTGGCCCAGCCCAGGGAGGCAGAGGCCAGGGAGCCTCCAGGAGGTGGGCCCAGGAGCAGAGAGCCCCGGGGAGAGACGACCTTGGGTACTCGCAGGCCTTCAGACAGAGTGCTCCGTTCTGACGCAGCTAGAGTGGAGCCAGGCTGTGGAGCTTGCATTCCCAGGGGGTGAAACACTAGCACCACCTGTTGTCTGGGGAAGAGCCCCAAAGGTCCAGTCAGCCTGGAGGGAGAATGAGCCCCGCCCCCTGACCCCAGAGAGCCGGGCATCCTCAGCACAGGCACCGGTCAGGATGAGCTTCCTCTGGGAAAGTGCTGGGCTGACAGAAGGGCCATTCTATGCTGCCTCAGGAAATGAAAATTAATTTTGAAAACATTTAGAATCTGCTAAATCATTGCTTGAAAAATTCAGGTGATGCTTTGAGGGTTTCTAATCAAAGCAGTCAATCCTAAAGGAAATCAACCCTGAGTATTCATTGGAAGGACTGATGCTGAAGCTGAAGCTCCAATACTTTGGCCACCTGATGAGAAGAACTGACTCATTGGAAAAGACCCTAATGCTGGGAAAGGTTGAGGGCAGGAGGAGTCAGGGACGACAGAGGATGAGGTGGTTGGATGGAATCACCAACTCTATGGACCTGAGTTTGAGCAAGCTGTGGGAGTTGGTGGGGGACAGGGAGGCCTGGCGTGCTGTAGTCTGTGGGGTCACAGAGTCGGACAGGACTGAGCAAGTGAACGACAGCAATAGAAGAGAAGCTCCGCTGTGCCTGTGATCGCTGAGGCCCTGAGGACAGAGGCTTCCACGGCCACTGGCTTCCACAGGTTCTGTGCGGTGGCTCACTCATCCTCAGAGAGCCTTTCAGGTTAGCAGGGGCCGTGGTCTCCACTGGGCTGAGCTGGGTGCCAGCGCTGAGGGGTTGCAACTGGTGGCTCTGATTTGGAGGATGAAGCAGAAACGTGAGGAGGCCGCTTTCAGGCACCAGGAAACCTAAGACCCTTCTCACTCACTCACCATCCTCGGGCCTGAAGCCGCTGAGAGCCAGCAGAGCCCTGAATGGATGGAGGGAAGAGAGGCGGCTTAGGGAGTGAGGTCCTCCCCGTGGGCTCGCCCGCCCTCGGAGCTCTCTCCACCCGCCCTCCGTCCCTGAGCTCTTCCTTGTCGGTTGCCTGTGAATACTTGATTGCACCATAATGATAACTAACAAAACCAGTGTCTGCCCCTCAGAAGAGACTCAGTGAAGTAAAAAGCCAGAGGAGAGTGGAAGCCTGATGAGCCGGTTAAAACTGTCTCAGAGAGACAGTTCAGTTCAGTTCAGACGCTCAGTCATGTCCAACTTTTCGCGACCCCATGAATTGCAGCATGCCAGGCCTCCCTTTCCATCACCAACTCCCGAAGCTCACTCAGACTCACACCCATAGAGTCTGTGATGCCATCCAGCCATCTCATCCTCTGTCGTCCCCTTCTCCTCCTGCCCCCAATCCCTCCCAGCATCAGAGTCTTTTCCAATGAGTCAACTCTTCACATGAGGTGGCCAAAGTACTGGAGCTTCAGCTTTAGCATCATTCCTTCCAAAGAAATCCCAGGGCTGACCTCCTTCAGAATGGACTGGTTGGATCTCCTTGCAGTCTAAGGGACTCTTAAGAGTTTTCTCCAACACCACACTTCAGAAGCATCAATTTTTCGGCACTCAGCCTTCTTCACAGTCCAACTCTCACATCCATACATGACTACTGGAAAAACCGTAGCCTTGACTAGATGGACCTCAGTCAGCAAAGTAATGTCTCTGCTTTTGAATATACTATCTAGGTTGGTCATAACTTTTCTTCCAAGGAGTAAGCGTCTAAGCCTCCCCAAAAAATGTTTAAGTATAAAAGACACAAACGGCCTGATCAGCACCAGTTAGAGGAAGTCATAAGCTCTAAAGTACAAAGTAACTTATTTTGATTTTATTTGTAACAAAATTTCCTTCATCTACCTTTCCTACCAACTCCCTGCAGGGTCTGGTTCCTCTACACAGATGAGGAACCCAGGTCTGAGGATGGGGGACCCAGGTCTGAGGCTGAACGCTTTCCCGAAGCCCAAAGCAGGCACTTCTCTGCCCACTGAGGACTCTGCCTATATCTCTGCAATGGGCGTGTGAGTGGCATCCAGTGGCCTTTAGCTGCCACATGTGGCTGTGTCTCTGCCAAGGAGAGAGGACAGATGAGTTCTCCTGGGCAGAGAGCCTGAGGTCGAACCAGTACAATGAGCTCCATCTGTGAGGTCAACCCCTCCACACCAGAAGTCCCACTCACTGAAGACCCGCTCTGTGCCTCAAAGTCAGCAAGACCACTGGGCAGATCGAAGCCTTCCAGTGTCGCTCAATACAGAAGAGCCGAAAGGCTCAGAATAAGAAGAGAAAGGGGCTTCCCACACGGGGAGGGCATCAGAGGGCAACGGTCTCCCTGGGGAGCCATGTCCTCCACAGACAGCCAGGCCCGCAGGAGGGCTGATGGGCAGCGTCCTGGGCTCAGAGACACCCTGCGGCTGTGAGCAAGTGATCGGCAGAGCCCTGAGAAGTGGGAGAGGCTGAGGGGCACGGGCAGGCCAGGAGTCGGGCAGACAGATTATTCCAAACACCACCAAGATGAAGGGACGCCAGTGCAAACCAGGCAGGACAGATCTGCAAAGGTGTGGTCTAACGTCTTTGTGGGAAGTCTCGTGCGCGCGAGGTTTTGACTCCTCTCAGGTATGACAGTCAGGCGTGTGAGGCACGTTACTGGGTAGAAGAATAACCCCCGAGAGTCGAAACCATGGCCCAGTTCCCAGGAACTGACCCCTCAGGCTGGACCATGGTGCCTCTGCAGGGCCAAGCACTGTCCCCCCACCCCAAATTAAGTGACCACCTTCCCACAGTTGGTGTGACCCTGGAAGTCCACGCTCTCTCCCCCACAGCGTGTGGACGAACACTTGGCAGTCAGCAAACCACTGAACCAGTGAGCTGTGCGTGAGGACACTATCAGCCTGACTGGGAAAGTAAGTGACCCTTATTGGCTGAAATTTAATAAAGCTGCTTAAAATGAAAACCATGCCTTTTAAGAAGAAAATGCATCAGCGCTGGGCTGAGAAGTGTCTGCCTGCCCACCATGGTGCTGTATTATTTTGGATACCGTCTTCCCCTCTTGACAAGAACAGCCTCCATCCAGGAGTTATTTTAAGACCTACTTGTTTTTCCCTAATAAGGATAATTATCTTCAAAAAAGCAAAATGATTAAGTGGTCATGAATGGTGCACTCCCAAACATCCACGGTTGCAAAATAAGCTGACCTTTTCGGGGTTTGCGTAAAAGGGCTTGCATGCCTGGGACTCGGGCTTCAGGGCAGGGCTGGGAGGACAACTTTGTGGCGGCAGCGTGCCCGCCCTGCCCCTGTCGGCGGGCGGTGCCCTGCTCCTGTCGGCGGGCGGCTGTGGTCTCCACAGCTCTGAGAGCACCCGTTTCTGTGGTTCTCCCTGAAGGGCTGGGTGGCCTTTCTCTAGGTGGCCCATCTGACCCCCACACGAGCCCACAGTGACGTGCCTTAGTGTTTCCCAATACTGAGGGTCAGTGGTCCCCAGAGGATGAATGACCACTCCAGCCCTTCAGCCCAGAGTCCAGCCCAGGTTCCAGGTACTGGAGTCCCCAGGCACAGCCCCCAGGAGGAGCCGCAAGGGGTGTGTCTGTCTGTCATATGAACTAAGGAAGGTCCAGGCCTCTAACTAACGAAGACCAGAGCTTGACCGCACATTCGTTAATGGCATTGACATTATAAGGGCAAAAAGCACACACAGCTTGAGATAGAGGTAAGGCAGTCTCAGATTATCAAAAAGAAAAACGAGCCCCTCAGAGACAAAGAGCAGATGGCCTGAGTTTCAGCGGCGCGATTAAGACGGGCGAAAGGGCGGACAGTCGCATGATGAATGTGCTAAGTTCATTCTTCCCTGTTACGAAAACACGCCGTCCACTGGCGCTAAACCGGATTCCAGACAAGGGAGGGGGGCCAGAGGACACCCCTGGGCACTGCTCCCAAGGCCAAGACACGTATACATAAGGCTTCNGGACAGTCGCATGATGAATGTGCTAAGTTCATTCTTCCCTGTTACGAAAACACGCCGTCCACTGGCGCTAAACCGGATTCCAGACAAGGGAGGGGGGCCAGAGGACACCCCTGGGCACTGCTCCCAAGGCCAAGACACGTATACATAAGGCGTCACTCGAGGAGTCTTCCTCGAGGGTGTTTGCACCTTCAGGGTCTCTCTTCCTGCCCTTTCTCACCATCTCCCTCACCCTGCCCCAAGATCCAGAAAGCACCCTGATTCACAAACATGCACCCCGGCGAGCACTCACACAGAGCCGTGATGTCAGAGGTCCCTCCACCTGCCCTGGAAGGAAGGTGAGGTGGGAAGTGGGGAAAACTTGAGACCGGCAGCTGGGAGTCAGCACCGGGCAGTGGGCGCGGGGGCTCTGACACAAACCGGGCCAGGCCCGCCCTCCCCGCCGCCCGTGCCCAGCGCCTTTGTTCCAGGCGTCCCAGCAGGGTTCGGAGGTGCTCAGGTGACCGGCCCGTCTTCCCTGCCTCTGCACACGGGCAGAGAAGCATCTCTTCCAGAATCTAAAGCTCTTTATGGATCCAATGAAAGCACACATCAAGCAAGGACGACCACAGGCTCTTTCTAAACAGCGAGCTACCCAGACCCCGTGGGAGACCAAGCCCAGCAGGCGCCCTAAAGGAGAGGTGCCGGACAAAAGACTCTCATGCCCTCTGAGGCTCTGACGACTCAGACACCATCTGGAGGCATTTAAGGGGAAAAGAGAAGGTGGAAATGAAATCAAAAGCAACACGCTTCGCGGCCTCCTACCGACGCCGCCGAACCGCCGCCCCGACCCCGCCGCAGGAGTCGGGTCTCTCACCCCACAGTCTCATCAGATGAGCTGCACGGCGGCAACCCGCTGGGAGGCCATGCCCCTCAGCCAAGTTCAAGTGCACCTCAACACCCGGAAGACCCCCGTCCAGGCGGGACTTCAAGTTAACGGTTGACGTCACCCTTCTTGGTGTCTCGTGGACACTCACAGGCTTTTTGATGAAAGACAACAGCCATAAAGCATTTCAGTGAATGCTATTTGTAGTAATTCCAAGGTTAAACTCACTGCCTCTGTTAATTTGAGACATTCTTCACAACCAAACTCGCTTGAGCCCCTTCCCCCAAAAACCTGCAGGAGCGTGGAGCGGCGGCCGACAAACCCGGCCCAGCCCTGGGCCCACTCACCTTGGAGCTGGCGGCTCTTGAACAGGTCCCGCGTTCTGGCCGGATGAGCCCTGGCCGTGTTGTCGCATTTCGGCTGCTCGTACCTGGGGAGAGGGGAGGAGAGAGACCAGCTGGTTCGAGACCCTGAGGCAGGCTTGCCCTGGGTTCCCGCTCACTCACCCAGCAGGCTTCCTGGGCCCTGGGACACAGGGGGTGTCCGGCCACCAACGTCCGGGATGGACCTTTGGTGACCGTGCAACAACTTAACGTCTTCTTCACAGTCCATAAGGACACACACGACAGCCCGGGCTCTGTCTCTCCATCCAGTCTCTGCAACATGTCCTGTGCAGGGGACACCCCCCCCAGGACCAGGCGAGGAGGGGTCGGAGGAGAGGAAATTCCAGCATTGGCACCAAAGTGGGGGCGGGGGCCACAGGCGCTCACTCCCACCCCAGAGAACGCAAAGCGGCAGAGGGAACCTCAGGACTCTAAACGGACGCAGCACTTAAGGACAAGCATGTCCCCAGCCTCACTCACAAAGCTGCAAAAGGTTGCCTCCCTCCGTGTTCAAACAGTAAAGTAAGAGCTCCATTCTGGCCCCTCAGAGCCGACAGGAACTGGGGGGCCCTGGTGTCAGGCAGGCGGACAGGGTGGCTGCAGGTTATTTCAAGTCAGGGAGTAGGCACTCCGGGGACCCCAGAGAGGACCACGACTCTGCACTGGCCTGCCAGGTGTGTTCCAGACCCCTGCCCAGGTGGACAGCTAGTGAGCATCCCCCGAGCATCCCCCATGGGGCCTCCCTCCAGGCTCTTCATAAATGCCCCTCAGTGGGAGACACAGGCAAACCCAGGCCACCCGGCTCATGGGAACTCTGACAGTCCCCAAGGATACCTGTGAGAACCTCCCCTCCAGGGCACCTGAGGGAGTCGCGGGGGTCAGGAAGACTTCCCAGAAAACGTGAACAAGTTGGAACGGGTCGGGGGTGGGCACGGGTGGGACAGTCAGGTTCCAGGGGCTGCTGACTCTCAGGGAGTCCACAAAGCCCCCTTGATCCCCACCCCTCCTGCAGCCCAGTGTCCTTTCCACGCTCTCAGGAGACATGAGATCATGCTCACTTCACAGGGATATTCTGACTCTTATTTCCCATATTCCTTGTCCGTCCACCCGAGAAAATGAAAGAATGAGGTTTCTCCCCAAAGGGAGAGCTTCTCAGAGGCCCTGCCCGGGGCCCAGGAAGCTGGCTGGCCATGAGGGGCGCGTCCAGCCCAGCTGAAGCAGAGCCAGGGCACCACAGGCTCCTCTGGCCCTCAGACTCTGAGCGGCCTCTTTGATACCAGAAAATCTAGCACCCCACTCATGCAAACTTAACATGCCTTTTCAAAACGTTGTTTTTGAAGTTAAAGCATTCCTGACACACTTTGGAAAATAGTCACATTATCATTTTCACCAAAAGCCATTAACACACAATCTTTGAAATGCAGTGGGGTTCAGTGCAGTTGGCATTGAAGTCACATCACAAGAAAGTGAACGGGGTGAAGGGACCTGTTACCCATCTGGTGTCCCCTCTCCCACCTGGGGCTGTGACAGGCAGGTGAAAGCCAGAAATTCACCAGGGGAACATTTGTGAAAGAAACTTCATAACTGAGAGATGGCTGAGGGCTCACTGTTACCCCTGTTCAATCTGGGGAAACTGAACCCATGCTCAAGATTGAAAAACAGCTGTTTCAGACTCCAGGTGAGTATCCATGAGGCTTGGGAGGTTGGCATTGGTACCCACATTAGAGCTGACACCTTCACAGCCAGCAGCCCATGAAACGCCAGCGGGCACAGCTGGGGCCGGGACTCCCGGGGAGGCCGGCCAGCCAGCCACTCCTGGGACGTCTCGCAGCTGCGAGACCCTCAGGCACGGGCTGCTCTGTATGTTAGGATGTTGACTTTTAACACAAACCGTGTCCAGCCTGTGAAAGGCTCAGAGCCAACATGCGATGATAAGAAACCACATCACTGCCAACTCCATTCTGAATCTTGAGCCTCAAAGCAGCCTGGGAACTAGCCACACTGCACAGTCATCCTGGTTTTGCTCCAGATTTGAGCAGGAGGGCTTAAGAATCCTAGCACTGTGCTTATATGAAACCATGCATGTTTAAAGGGCAGCATTCCGCTCCTTTTAGAAGAATACCCCTCAGTCATCTCCGACTCTTGGCGACCCCATGGGCTGCAGCACGCCAGGCCTCCCTGTCCATCACCAACTCCCGGAGTTCACCCAAACTCATGTTCATCGAGTCAGTGATGCCATCAGCCCTCTCATCCTCTGTCATCGTCCCCTTCTCCTCCTGCCTTCAGTCTTTCCCAGCATCAGGGTCTTTTCCCATGAGTCAGTTCTTCGCATCATGTGGCTGAAGTATTGGAGCTTCAGCTTCAGCATCAGTCCTTCCAATGAATATTCAGGGTTGATCTCCTTTAGGATTGGCTGGTTGGATCTCCTTTCTGTCCAAGGGACTCTCAAGAGTCTTCTCCAAAACCACAGTTCAAAAGCATCAATACTTCGGCACTCAGCTTTCTTTACAGTCCAACTCTCACCTCCATACCTGACCACTGGAAAAACCATAGCTTTGTCCATAGGGACCTCTGTCAGCAAAGTAATGTCTCTGCTTTTGAATATGCTGTTTGTCATAGCTTTTCTTCCAAGGAGCAAATGTATTTTAATTTGCAGAGATGACAGTCTCAAGAAACAGAATCAATGCCTTTGAAGACTCAGATAAAACCTGTTAAGTTGTGTTGACATCCATCACCACGCTTTTCAATGGTGTTCATTTTAACTTATTTTATGTAAAAAAAGAACATCTCTTGATTGTCTGGCTGCCCATCAGATCCCATGCTCTCTGCCAGGGAGAAATTCGATTTCACATTCATATGGCCAGTGAGACATGTGGGCCTGTGAGCTGGGAACAGGGCCCTCAGGCAGGAAAGAACCACTTTCAGCCTGATGCCAGGTGGACAAACCCTCATCAGCCGTCAAGAAAGTGGAAGAGAAATCCCTTGGTTCTGGACGCTAATGTAGCAGCTGGCAGTCAGCCTGGTCCACGTTTAACCCGACAGCTCACGCCAGCTCTCCCCACCATCAGTTAGTGACCAGGTGGGAACCTGCCCCTCCTCCCAGATCATATCCTACCATGCGGGGCCTGGGCTCACACAGGGGCCTGGGATCCAGCTCACGGAGGCCCGGGATCCAGCTCACAGGGGCCCGGNACCCGACAGCTCACGCCAGCTCTCCCCACCATCAGTTAGTGACCAGGTGGGAACCTGCCCCTCCTCCCAGATCATATCCTACCATGCGGGGCCTGGGCTCACACAGGGGCCTGGGATCCAGCTCACGGAGGCCCGGGATCCAGCTCACAGGGGCCCGGGATCCAGCTCACGTGGGCTCAGAATCCAGCTCATGGAGGCTCAGGCTTCTGCCTGCCAGTGATCTGGACATCTCAGCCAGTTTTCACTCAAAAAGGCAGAGGGGCCAGGACGTGCATCAGCACCTGGTAGGACTCATGGTTCGCCCTGATGACCATCCCATCTGGAAATCCCGCCCCACAGCTGCTCTCTGTTCTATGTGTTTACTGTCCTTGGTACAGGCCTGTAACAAAACATGTCCTTTGTAATGTAGTTACCTGGCAGGATGACACGGGAAAGAACTAGCTTATAAAGACAGTGCACTTTATGGCTTCTTACTATTTGATTTTAAAATTATTGTTCCCCATTAGAAAATACAGAGAATGACTGGTGGAGGGGGATGTGGACTGTCTACCCAAAATAAATCACAACTAATCTCCCTGGAATGGCTTATTTCAGAAAGCTACGAGAAAATAGCATTTATGCAACAGACAGTATCTAAATAGTAATACAGAAGGCTTTCTGCAACCTCGCTGCCCTTCACAGCAGAAGCAGGGCTGTGAGAGGGCTGGGGAGTCTCACACATATGATCAAATTTTGACTGACTTCCCAGCATGCAAGACTCCCTAGAAATCAGTTTAACCCAAATCCATTTTTCTTGCTACTGATGGGTTTAGCCATAGTCATATGATCCAATTATGGCCAATAATCCACGAATTAAATCCACTAGGGGACTTTTGGAGAAGGAAATGGCAACTCACTCCAGTACTCTTGCCTGGAGAATCCCACAGACAGAGGAGCCTGGTGGGCTACAGTCCACGGGGTAGCAAAGAGTTGGACACGACTGAGTGACTTCACTTTCAAGGAAATTTTTAGGAAAGGTGATTCGGCTCCTGAGAGAGAGGAGCCGTGTGTCCTCTGAGAACATGGTGTCTGAACGAGATCCCCGGATCCCTGCAGCCATCTTGTGACCACGAGGGGCATCTGTCCAAGGGCAGTCACAACACAACGAGGACATGAGAGGAAAGTTTTGGAGAGTCCGAGTCCTTGGTGGCGTCACCAAGTCACAGAAGCCACTGAAAGGAGACTCTTCCATCTCTGCACCTCTTCTTTAGATAACACTGTTCCTCGCTGTTTACGCCCATTTGTAAGATTTATCGCTACTACAGACGAAGAGCTTCCGAATCGATATAGCCCCTCTTGTGGTCAAAACTGAACTAGATCCTGGCTCTGAGACCTGCAAGGTAGGGGTCGCATTCACCCCTCCAGACTTCCACCTTACCCCAGAGACAGCATCAGCTTGCTCCTCAATTCCTCAGGACCTGACTACACTGTCAACATTTTGGCGAGCCCCCAGCCACTCCCTGGAAGTTACACCCCACCTTCTCTCTCCATTTCCTGTGCGTTTTCTTCCAGCACAGCGTTCACATTCAGCTTATCCGCTCATGCACTTTGCTCACCGTCCCTTTCCCTCCCTCAGAATGGAGGCTCCATGAGGCCCACATTTTGGCCTCTTTTGTTCCCT
>SJYA01011691.1:591-12404 GCA_006410615.1 Neotragus moschatus
ACCCCCCCCCCCCCCCCCCCCCCCATGAGCTTCCTACTTTGGACTCCCGTCTCTGATTCTCCATTCTTCTCTGAATTCCGTCTCCTACCCTGAGTCTGACCCTCCTCCCTTTGAGTCCCCATGATGAACAAACAGTGATCACCTCACCCTGGATTTTCTGAAGGGGCCTGGGGCCCTGCTGTTAGAGCTAGAGCTCTCTGACAATCTCCCACTGCCAGTGGACCCCAAATGAGCCCTTTACCCTCTGGCCTAGAAAGGATTAGGGAGGAGGGAAGGGAGAGAGACTGAGGGACTAGGAACCAGAGAGACAGGGAGAGAGGAAAGAAGACAGGCAGAAAGATGACAGGTGTGGAGAGACACAGCACTGGAAGGAGGGCGACAGGGAGACTCCTTCCTGGAGGCGAGGATGAAGGACAGACCTTGAACAACTTGTTTCCTTCCCCTCTGAGACCTGCCCCTCATAGAACTGCAGGGGCTCAGGTGGGGTCAGACACCAGTGAGCCCCTCTGAACCCCCAGGGCCAGGCACCTACCTGCCTCTGGTACCTGCTCCCAACTTTTCTTTCCCAACCCTGCCTCTCCTCTCTGCAGCATCTCCCCTGCCCACCCTCCCTAGTGGAAATCTGTGAGTCTCTTTCTGTCTCTCTGTGTCTGTCTGTCTGACTCTCATGTCTTATCGCCCCTCACTTCTCCCCCAACCCCTCACTTCTCCCCCTTCGTTTTCCCTTCTCTCCTATTGATGCCTCCGTGTGTGCCTTTCTGAGCCTCTGTGTCTCTCCCATCCTTCTCCTCTCCCTCCCCATCCTCCTCATGCACCCTCCTCCCCCTTTACAGAGTCTTTAGGTTTGCCCGCTGAAGTTCTCCCAGGAGGGAGGCCTGGAGCTCCTGCTGGGCACTGTCCTAAGTGCCCCTAAGCCTCATTCAGTCCCAGGGGTGAGGGGCTAAGTGGGTGGGCTCTCTGTAGTCTAGGTGGGGCCAAGGGTATAAGAGGGGGGCGTGTGGGACAGGGGGAGGGACCTTGTGGGAGACAGAACTTTGCATGTGCAGTTATGTGCCTCAAGTGGGAAGATTTTGGATGTGGAAGAAAGAGACAGACAGAGAGAGAGATATGGAAGCCCAGAGAGGGGGATTCACTTGCCCAGAGTCACACAGCACCATAGTCTGAATCCAGCTCCACCTGACTCCATGCTGAATCAGGGCTCAACTTTCCTAATGCCCAGTCAAGGGCTCTATCTGCCTTCTGCTTTCCAAAACCAAATCCAGGTATAGTGGGCATTTGCATTTAAAATCTGAGTCTTAGGGTGATGATGGTGTTGGTATAGGAAGGCGCTCATTCCCTCTTCTGCTCTGCAACTCTGGGGAGCTCACTCAGTGCTTCTGGGCACCAGTTCCCACCCCCACAGTCTGTCTGCAGTGGAAACAAGTAGTATTTACTGACTAGTGTTTAGAGCCACTCTACTTCCCCAGCCCTTGATGGGAATTCTCTTTTCACTGGCTCCATTCAGGTACTTCTTTGAGAAAGAAACTAAAGTGATGAGGACAGAGAAATGAAATCCCTATGGGAGATTGAATCCCAGATGGGAGGCCATTGCACTTGAAGGGAAAAAGGCTAAACTTGACTCTCAAAAGAAGAAGAATAGAAATGCAATTCTGATTCAAGGAATTTATCCTTTAGCCTACTTGCACATACTCTTCAAGACATGCAGAGGGTATAAAATGTTACCATTTGTGTAGGAAATAGCACACACGTGCACATGATTGCTGATGCATGGACTATCTGTCTCCAGTCCCACGAGGAACTGCTAATGTTGATTGCATCCTGGAGGGAGAGTGAGAGCTGGGGTAGAAAGAGCCTCATTTTCATCGTATAATCTTTGGGTTGCTTTGGATTTTGTAAAATATGCATGATTGCTTGCCCAAATAAAAATAGTCTCTTGAAAAGTTTAAAGGGAAAAGAAAATATGGAAACCAGGAGCGAGGCCTCAGTTTGGCAGCAGCTTTTGGGTGGGAGTAGGGAGTAATAGTAGAGAAATACATTGAGGGCAGATATAGAATTTGGGAGATATTAAAAGTGAAAGTTTAATACCCTGTAAGAAAGTCCAGTAATGAATGAAATTGCTTTGAGTCACTGGGGGCTGTGGGGTTATGTAAAATATGAAGAGCCCAGACCACCTGGGACCCTGAGGTATATCTGGCTTGCACCTTTCACAGTCAAGTAGGGCTGGAGAAACTAACGACCTACCTGGACAGGACTGGGATGTCTCTATGTATACGGCAGATTCAGCTCTCTGGGTTGATTTTTCTCACCTCTCCCAATCCCTTTTTAATATTGGACTCTAAACCCTGGGAGCATCTGATAGGACAGACGGAGCTGGACAGTTAGGGGAGAAGTCTCACTAATCTAACTGGGGGATGGGAATCACTGGAGATTGATTCTCCTTCCTCCTCTACCTTCTTCTCCCCGACTCCCTGTCTCCTTCTAAAGAAATCTTGGAGGGCTTCCTGTAGGAGGTCTCTTCTTTTGAATTTTCGTTCGATTGTGAGTAAAGTCACCACTGGAGGGAGGGAGGGAGCTTTGGGAAAATCTGATGGGGAGGAGGGTGGGACAGAGAATATTCCCAGGGTCCAAACTTCCTTCCAGCCCAGGTCTGCCTGTACTCATCTGTCTGATGGCTTCTCTCTCTCCCACTCATCCCTGCCTCCCTCCTCTCCTTATTTCTCTTCCTCTTGTCTCTGCCTCTGTCTTTATTATTATCTTTTTTTTTAATCTGATCTCTTTATCTGCCTCTTTTGCTCTGTGTGGTTTGCCTCTCTTCTCTCTCTCTTGCTGTGTCTCTCTCCTCTCTCTCTCTCTCTCATTCTCTCGTTTTCCTGTATCTCTCTGTCTCTCTCCTCCCCACCACTCTCCCCGTCTCCCTTCCCTATTTCTGCCTCTCTCCACAGTCAAAAAAGCAAAGTTTGATGGTGCCCAAGGTAAGTGCCCTCTATTCCTGTCCTGTCCTGTGTTGTCTGTCTGTCTCAGAGAGATGAGGGAGGGTGTCTGAGCCAGTGATGGGGAACTTGGGCTGTATGTCTGCGAGCATCACAGAGAACATCGGAATTGGTCCGGGGTCCCCCAGCAGTCTTCCCTACCATCCCCTGAAAGGAATAGGGCTCACCCTGAGCTTCCCAGGATCCTAAGAGATAGGGCAGGGACTCTTAGATTAGGCTGTGGGGAACAAAACTGGGGCTGAGAGAGGCAAAGGAAATTTCTTATGTCCGTGGATATTGGACGTTGTCATTTCTAAGCATAAAGATTAGGCATCCCCCAATTCCCCGTCTCCCTGCACCAAGACTCCTCCCTGGTGTGCTCTGAGGCGCTGGGGCGGGAGGGGGGGCGTTCTGGGCGCTGACCTGGAGGTGGGAGGCACAGAATCACCCAGTGTATTAGAACTGGGGTGGCCCCAAGAACTCACAGACCCTTGGGGATCATAGTGGGGCCATTGAGAGCTTGGGAAGGGGCATGGCGTTGGGGGAAGAGGCGGTCCCTGAGCCCTGCCCTGACATCTGCTTTCACTGCTACAGAGAAATTCAACACCTACGTGACCCTGAAGGTGCAGAATGTCAAAAGCACCACTATCGCTGTCCGAGGCAGCCAGCCCAGCTGGGAGCAGGATTTCATGTTGTGAGTCTGCAGTGACTGGAACCTGCATGGCCTCACTCCCTGGCACAGTCAGGCCTGTCGCTGGTCCCACAGGGCACAGCCGGACACTTGAGTGTTGTCTGGGACTCCCCTCCCTCCTCCTTCAGCCTCTTGTCCAGTCATCAGCTTTGCCTCCGAAGCGCTTCTCGAATCCAGTCACTTGCTTTTGTCTCCGAGGCCAACAGCCAAGTCCCTGCTGCCCGCCAGCCTCCACCCTGGCCTCCTGCTGCCATCCGCCTCCCGCAATCTGTTCTCCAGGCAGCCAGGGGGATATTTTTAAAACTGCAAATCACATCCTGCCACTCTCCAAACTTGCCCCTGGCTTGTGGCTCATCAACCCGGAAACAAAGCCCATATCCCTCCCTGCAGCCCCCCTAGACCCGGTCCCTGTGACCTCACACCAGTACCTGCTCCATTTCTCCTGGCTTGCCTGCCCCAGATACACCCACCTCTGCACTGTTCTGCCAACATGTCCAGCTTGTTCCTGCCTGCAGGACCTTTGCTCTTGTCCTCTCCCCATCCCAGCTAGCTCCTTCCGGTCCTTTGGGTCTCAACTGTGTCACCTCCTCAGGGCAGTCCCCTCTGATCACCACCCTCAAACTGTAATTGAAGAGGAGTGTCATGCCTCGCCAACAATTGTAATTTTATTCATTTGTGTGACATTAGACACATTTTTGGCCCCTTCCCCTGGACTATGAGCTCCAAGAGGGTAAGGCCCTATTGGTCTCGGCCCTTGTGACCTCCATGCCAATCACAGAGCCTGACACACAATAGATGCTCAATAAATATTTGTCTAAGAACTGAATGAATTCATGACCTGGACCCTCTTTTCAACCTGGAGCCACTTAAGACCTCCTATTAAGTGAAGTGAAGTCGCTCAGTCATGTCCAACTCTTTGTGACCGCATGGACTGTAGCCTACCACGCTCCTCCATCCATGGGATTTTCCAGGCGAGAGTACTGGGGTGGGTTGCCATTTCCTTCTCCAGAGCATCTTCCCGACCCAGGGATCGAACCCAGGTCTCCCGCATAGTAGGCAGACGCTTTACCATCTGAGCCATTAGGAAAGTCTCTAGGAAGACCTCCTATTACATCCTACCTACTCTGATGATGGCCAGCATCTGCTGTGACCTCTTCCAAGGCTTTGATTAAATCCGTTTGCCTTATAGCCCTGGGAGAATGTGGTTACAAAACCCTCTTGTTACAGATGAGGGAACAGAGGACCAGAGGGGCAAAGCCACCTGCTCAGTGTCATATAGCCTCTATCTGGCAGAGCTGGAATGGGGACCCAGGCAGCCCTCAATCCCTGAGCAGAGGCTGGCTGGAGACTGTGGGAGGCCATGGGAGAATCCAGAGTTGGGATTCTGGAGCAAGGGGGTACCTAGAGAAGGGAAGGAAGGTGCTAGTCCTACAGTCTAGGGAAAAGGTGAAGGGAGGGGGAAACAATAGTCCTCAACTTCCCCTAAAGCCAGTTACTGAATGACCAGGTATATTCAAGGAGAACATCCCTTAAGATGAATCTATGGTAAATTGGTAGATTCAGTGAATTGGACATTCATGAAGATTTCCCCACCCCCCCATATCTGCACATTTCCTGCAGGGAAAGTGCTTAGAGATGGGCTCATTCATATGCTTAAGGGTGTCCCTGTATGATTGGAGAGGGATGACACTGGGAAGGATGAACTGCCCTTATCATGGAGTAATAGGGAGCCGTGGAGGGTGCTGGAGCCTCTTCCTCACTTAACCAGCATTCTCAGGGTCTGAGGGCTAGAGGAAGGGCCAGGTGAATTGAAGGTACCTGTAATACTTGTCCCCACTCCTTCTTTCCCAACTTGGAATCCTGTTTCTGCTGTGACACCCTGAGCATGTGACTTAGCCCTCTGGCCTCAGTTTCCCCTCTGTAAAACAAGAACTGCCGCTGGCACTCGTTCAGACCTGGGTTTGCATTCCAGTTGGTCGTGTGTCCAAACACTATTGAACTGACTTTTTTGTCCTCTCTCAACAGTGAGATTAATCGCCTGGATTTGGGGCTGACGGTGGAGGTGTGGAACAAGGGTCTCATCTGGGACACGATGGTGGGCACTGTGTGGATCCCCCTGAGGACCATCCGCCAGTCCAATGAAGTGAGTGGTAGGAGGAAGGTTGGATAGGAGTGCCTGGGAGGGGTCCAGAGGCCAGTGGTCTAAATGAGAGAGGCCTCTCTCCCCATCTCCTGACAATGTTCACACAGGCGTTCAGAGTGGCTGTGGGAGCTCAATCACCAGGCTGTCTCCCTACGTGGCTTTCTCCCACGTGGCTTCCATCTCATGGCCCAAGACGGCTGGTCAAGGATCACCGTTACATCTGTGTTCCATTCGGGGGAGGGAAAGGTGGCAAGGGAGCGGGTTTGTGCTCCCAATTAAGGGCCCAACCTGGAAACTCTCAAGGCGCTTCACTCACACATTATTGGCCAGAACTGTCCTGTGGCCCCACCTACCTACAAGGGAATCTGGAAAATACAGTCTTTAGCTGTACAGCCCCACTAGAAATGTATCCCTATGGAAGAGAGGAGAAGGGATATTGTGAGCAGCTAGCACTTTGTACCCAGATGGGCGTCAGAGAGGGAGGTTGCAGCAGTCCCAAAGAAGTACTAGAAAATAACCTTGGCCTCCTTCTCTAGGCTCCTGGCCTTAAATCTCACCCCGTCCACTTGGCCCCTAGAATCCTATCCTGCCCTCCCTGCCTATCACCCTGGGAGGCCTTCCAGATAGCATTCACCAACTTTGCCAGCCTTATTTCCCCCACACCGCAACCTATACTCCTCACAGGCCCCACAGATGGCTTTTGAGCTTTCTTTCACATACGCTGTTCTCTGGGTTTCAAGTGTCCTCCTTTCCATCACCCTTAAGCCCAGCTTCAATGTCTTCTCCTCCAGGAAGCACCCCCTGAATCCCTCAGCTCCCCTCCCTACTTCTGGCCTTCCCTTGACTTCATGGTGCTGGGAGTGTCTATGTCAGACTCTGACTGTGGGCTTCTCAGGGATTGCCCGACATGGCCCAGGCTTAGAGCAGGCACCAAGGAGGGCTTATTTTTTAATGAGTGATGGAAAGGGAAGAAAGGGGTGCAATAGTCCAGGCAAGTGATTCCAAAAGGAAGCCTTGTGGCTGAACCACAATGTCCTCAGTGACCCCTCCCCCCAAGCGTGGAAAAGGCCTGGTCATCTGGGACAACTGCGACCTATGGCCGGGGACCCCAGACTGCTCCCCTGACCCCTGCCAGCCTCTCTCTGGGGCTACAGAGCATCAGTCTCCTTTGAGAGGTGAAGAAAACTGAGGTTCAGAGTGGACCCCACTGCTCAAGAGCTCATTTCCCTGAACCAAGGGGGACTGGTTCATTCTCTCGGGGGGTTTCCTCCCAGGATGGTGGTAAGATCAGGTCTTTTATCTGAAGCTGACCCCTCAGGAGGGATGAGTGCTGTGCAAGGCTGGGACACCCCTACCTGACCCTGCAGGTCCCTCTCTCTGGGTTCCCCAGACCCACCGTGATGCATTGAATTTGTGACCCTTCCTCTCGGTTTCCTTATCTGAAGTGAAGATGTGGCCCTTGTTCTTGGCGTAAAGGTGAGATGAAGGGAGAGAGACATGTCACGTGAGAGCAGAGGCCTGCTGGCCCAAGCACAGCAGATGTTGACTCACCTGGCCTCACGCGGGACCCCACCCCCTGTCACCCCACCACCCCGCAGGAGGGCCCTGGAGAGTGGCTGACCCTGGACTCTCAGGTCATCATGGCGGACAGTGAGATCTGCGGCACTAAGGACCCCACCTTCCACCGCATCCTCCTTGACACCCGCTTTGAGCTGCCCTTAGGTGAGTGTGGTTGGGGAGGCGTGGGGAGGAACCCTTGCCCAGCCCCAGGAGAATGACCAGGCCTGAGTGGATCCAGATAACCCTTCCTGTCTGTAGCCATATCATCCTGAACGCACCCGATCTCATCAGATGACCCTTCATTCTGAGGATGAGGCTCCCCCTCCCCAGAAGAGAGTCTCCCAGATCATAGTCAGCAGAGATAGGGGCCTGTGGGTCACTCCAGCTCCTGCAGGTCACCAGTGGGCTGCCAGTGCTTTTCAACCTATGAGGCTCAGATCTGAGCTGTCCTGGCTGGCCCTTGGTGAGGTCTTAGGCTGCAGAAGTGAGCTGGATACGGAGAAGATACAGACAGAGGCAGAAAGACAAAGAGAAACAGAGAATCAGAGAGAGAGAGAGAGATGTAGAGATAAGCAGAGGCAGAGACACACAGAAGCCTCTCTACCTTTCCTGGAAGCAGCTCAGTTCTCCCATGTCATCCTTCCAAGAACCCATGGCATCCCCATCCTGGCAAGGCTAGGATGTGCCTCTCCCGTCTTCCATTCATTCCCAGGGCAGCTCTGGGTGGCATGGTGGAGGGGGTGTTTCTGTTCTCCTGTCCTCTCTCCCCACTCACTGGAGACCAGCCCCATAGGCGGGCAGGATGCACTGGATGGAGGCTGAGGGGCAGGGAGGGGCTCCCAGGCTCACGGCCAGGCCTCTGCCTCCAGACATCCCCGAAGAGGAGGCCCGTTACTGGGCCAAGAAGCTGGAGCAGCTGAATGCCATGCGGGACCAGGATGAGGTGAGCATTGGTATCCCCTTCCTCTCTTTCCTTCCTCTCTCTCTCCTTGTCTCCCCATGTCCTCCACCCTCTATTTCTGTCTCCACTTGTCTTCCCCTGTGTCCGGGTCTCTAACTCTTTGTAGCCCAACTACATTCTATGACTCACGTGGTCCAGTCTCAAACCAATGATGGTGCCAAGGAACAGACAGCCCACCCAAGGGCGTGATGATATCAATGGACTCAGGGTCTGCATTTGCTAAACACTCTCCAGGAGATGCAGAGGCCCCATTATAGTTCTTAAAAGCCCCTTTCTGCCCCTCAGCCCTCAACTCCTCAAGTCACACTTTCAGCTTTTCTTAAAAATTGGCCTTACCCACCAGCCCTTGCCTCCGCACCTGTTCTTCCCTGCCACCCCCCTTCTTCTGGGCTCTGTATTCTCACAGTTCAGGAACCAGTGTGGCCCAGAAGACAGTCTTCAGCTAAGGGCAGGGAAGAAAGAGCAGGCAAGTCTAGAACATTCTTTAGTTGGAGGCAGGGGGCAGAGGGAGTATCACTCACTTAGTAATTTTTATCCAAACTCAGCTCTCACCTTCTTTCTTCAGCTCCCTGCCTCAATGTTCTCTCTTCTCTCTCTCTTTCCCCTCTGGATTTTCCCCTCGTCTGTGTTTCTTTTTCTGTTTTTCTATATCTGTTTCTCACTGTCTTTGTGTATCCCTGTCCCTCTTCCTCTGTGGACCGCTGTATCCTCTTCCAGAGGGAGGGAACTTAGGAGGTGGGGAAAGTCAAGAGGGAAGAGAGCCGAGGGCCATGGCTTCTGGCAGCCCACTGAGATAAACCCTCTCTCCTTCCCTCCCCCTCAGTATTCATTCCAGGACGAGCAAGACAAGCCTCTTCCTGTCCCCAGCAATCAGTGTTGTAAGTACTTCTCAGCTCCTTCCTGGGCATCAGTTGAAACCCTCATCCTTCCTCTACCCCACGACCGTCCTCTGGAATGAATGGGTCACTCCCCTCCCATGATACGGATCCTGAGAGTGAACAGGATCCAGTCACAGTGTAGTGGAAAGAAGACAAGATGTGGCACTTCGGTCTGAATCTTGCCTTGCCATGTGGCCCCTGGCATGCCAGGGTCTTTGTCTGATCCTTAGAGTTCCTCTCTTTGAATCAGGGACGGAAAGACAAAGAGAGACAGAGAATCAGAGAGAGAGATGTAGAGATAAGCAGAGGCACGCAGAAGCCTCTCTACCTTTCCTGGAAGCAGCTCAGTTCTCCCATGTCGTCCTTGCAAGAACCCTCTTGTAGTGGAAAGAGGGCTATCATCTTCAGATGATAGCCCCCCGCATTCTGATCTTTTTTGGAGAAATGCAGGACATCTAGAGGGTTGAAAAGCACTTTGCAGAGTCTTCAATTCCATTCCTTAGGTCCTGGATGAAGACTCATAACTCATTCAACAGACTCTCTTGAGGCCGGCACAGACCCCCAAGCAGCCCACAGTCAGACGGTGCAGACACAGATCCTGCCAGCACACGTGTGACAGGCCCTATTTTCTTAGATAAAGAAGTGGAGGTCCAAGAGGAGGGGTGACTTGCCAAGGTCACACGCGTGGCAGGAGGCAGAACCAGGGTGTGAACCCAGGTCCCAGGGACTCCAAGTTGTCGTATCTTTCCACTATGCTATTTCTCTTAATGATGGTGGTCACGGTATCCCTCTATACACTGCTCCTTCACCAAAGGCTGGACTTTTCCAGAGTGTTTATCCTCCTTGGTTGGCCCTGTAGATGCTCGGATGCCCCCAGACCAGCTCTTCAAAGATCTAGGAGATGTCTTTCTCCTTAAAGCGCCCTCCAAGTCCTCTGAGATGGGGAAGTGAAAATTATAGTCTCTGGGCAAAACCCATACCCATGACACTTGGCCTCCACCCCACCCTTCAACCTCTTTCTCCTCTTCCATCTGCTTCCCCATCCTTCTCTCCTCCCCTCTCATGGTCTCTCCTGTATCCGTCGTCCACCTCCCCGCCCACCAGATGCCCAGGACATGTGATGATGGAGATTGGTGGAGGGAGGAGCTGAGTGACTGCAATTGAAGGACCCCATTCCTACACTCACTTGGGGGTGTGAGATGGAGAAAGTCCCTTGATTTCCACACCTGGGGAGAGATCTCCACTGCTCTGAAGAAATTATAAACCCCCTCTCTGGTGAATGGGGTCATTGAAGGATTGTGGTGGGAGCAGGGCCAGGCAAGGCGGGGGCAGGAGCAGTTGACAAAGAGCACCTGGGCCGGTGACCCGCAGCCAGAGGTGGGTTCAGTTTAAGAATGGACCTGCCACCCAGCATTTACCTCCACGTTCTCCTGGGACTGTTTTACTCTTATTTAACAAAAGAGGCAGCTGAGTGTCAGAGGAGTCAGAATTCTGGTCCAAGCTCTGTTTCTGAGATGCCAGAGATGGGCTGAGGAGGTGAAGGTGCACTTCTCTCCCTGGTTCTGACGCTCGGGCTGGGTGACTTTAGGCTGTTCACTCTCCCTTTCTGAGCCTTGTGTCTTCACTTGAGTTAAAATAAAAACTCACACAACCGGGATGTTTCAAAGCTGAAGATCTCCAGTTCAGTGTTTCCTTCATTATCTGGAGGATGGGGAGGTTGGGGGAGAGGAGTGAGGCGTGCTGACCCCAGATTTCAGAGATGGAAAACCCTGGGTCCCAATGGCCTCTTTATCACTTCCTGGCTGAGCTTGCGGTCTTGTCAAACAATGAGGATATCCTGCCTTCTTCCCAAGATGGTGAGTGAAGGTATAACAAAAGTCAGTGGTTAAAGTGAGACTTGGGAAAGATCCTCAGGGCAAAAGGGCACGGGGTCCTGGGCGGGAGGAGGAGATGGGGAGAATGAGGAGGATGGGGGAGCCTCCTCCCAATGCCTCCCCCTCTGTCTGCTCCCTTTTATTATCTCTGCCCCTTTTCTTTATAGGCAACTGGAATTATTTTGGCTGGGGTGAGCCGCAGAGTAAGTACTCAGCTTGGTGTTCTGAGAGGCCACGGGGAGGTGGGCACCTCGGAGATCATGAGGCCCCCACCTTTCGATCAGGGAAGCGGGGAGCCTGTGGCTGATGCATTGAGGCCAGAGGACCAGCAAGACCACTCTTGTGCCCTCTGCTCCCCCGCCCCCCCAACACTAACATCTGCTTGGGGGTCATGACCTGTCTCATGGGGAGTGGGTCCCACCTCTTGGGTGGAGGGGATTCAGCGGGGAGGAATGGGCATTTAGACAGGAGACCTGCCTGTCTCCAGCTGGGCACTTTGGTCCCCCCACCACCTCGCTCCCCATGTATAACCTCATTTCCTCTCCTGTAATTCCTTCCTCTTTTTGTCTCCCCATCTTCCTCCTCCACCTGGAGCCCTCCTCCAGCCCCAGTGTCACTCAGAGGCTGGTGGGTGGGGAGGGGAGAGGATCTCAGACAGGGAGGCTGGGCAGAGAACCCCCCAGGCAGATAGCACCCTGGAGAGCTCAGCTCCCAAAGCCCGCCTCCCCGCTCCCCAA